>CATIWR010120288.1:0-39057 GCA_949677035.1 Omphalea diandra | reverse complement strand
TATATATATATATATATATATATATATATTATAACTATTAAATTATAATTAAATAATTAAAGTTTTTTTAATTTTTACTAATATAGTAATAATCGATAAACAAGAAAAACATTAAAGGACACATACGTGTTGCAATGGTAACAGAAAATTCTACCTAAGAATCAATTTGAAGTTCGGTTCAATTGGGAAGTTTTGGATCTTTATATACTTTACTCATTTCTCCATGGAATTTTATGTATTTCTTGTAATAAATAGTGATTAGAAAACTCTTACCACGGCATAATACATTTCTGACTATTTAAAGTTATAAAATATAGTTGAAGAGAAATATGGTTGCAAAGCAAAATATAGTGGTCAAAGAAATTTGCAACTCAAATTTGTCTCGAAGTTACACGTTGGCTTTCCATGAAAATTTTTACATGTAATCACATTATCATGAACAATTATATGCATAAATTTCAGGACCTAAACAAAGTATAGACATAAATAACACGAAGTAAATTAAAAGAACAAAAATTATAACTACTATAAAATAAATAGTCTTATGGATTTCGATAACTTCTATATGATCTCATTAGCTTTACACATAAAACGTGGGATAATACACTCCAACAATTTCGTTTGGAGCTGCTTGACAAAGGAAGGATATATAAGTACGTGTACAGGAGACAGTCGCTATTTATGACATTCACCTTAAAATTAGAGGATTAAGTCATAATCATAAACATTAATTACGGTTACTACTATTTAGATCCACATAATGTTCTTGTTGTAATCTGAGTGTCTATTTTGAGATGTTGTTGCCTCATCTTAGACATTGACACTAACCATTCCATCTACTCAACGTCACCCTCTCCACTCCATATAAATTTTATTGGTATTAACCAGTTTGAGATGCCATATTCAATCAAAATAAAGTCAGCATATATTATTTGCTATACTCTTTTTCTTTTTTAAAAAAAATATTTTGTACTTTCTTGTTGTTTGAATATTTTTTTTTACCTTTTTCTATTTTTATATATATTATATATTTGAATAGTTATTTGATATTCATAATGTCGTACCCTATTTTTTTTATTATTATATGCTACACCAGTTAAAATTTTCTTAATTGGCCGATAACGAAATTAGCAGACAATAAAAGATGAGGTTATATATATAACTAGTCACTAGAAATGAAATTAGAAATAGAGATATATATTACTCATAGAATATATTACTTTCTTATTATTTTGAATTTAAATTTACTTAAAAAAGATATGAAAAAACAAACTTTTATAATTTTATTAATTCAACATTAATAAACATATTCCAAGCAGCTAGACAATAAGACGTATCAAGTCAATTCTAAAAATCTCTTATCACATAAAAAAGAAAGAAAATCCATAGCATATGGGATTAGAATTCAGGTCTTTTTCCCTTGTTGCTATCGCATATGTGTCTAATGGATGTGAAAGTAATTGAAGGTTTTGGTAACCACTGCTCAACTGCTTAAATGAACACATCCATAGTTGGATTGGGTGCAAGGCAAAAGTCAATTTAAGGTCACCTCAATAGGTTTATCAGATAAAAAGGGGACATCAATTGATCAAGTTATAATAAGTAGATGGAATGGAAGACCCAAAAATTGTGTCTTACATGCCTCACATAATTTTCTGCCTAAGCACCAGATAGCACAAAGAAAAGGATCAAGTCTGATAATTAATTAGGATATAATTAATATTAATAATTACCTTTGCATTTCCAATATTTGTGCTATCTTACTGCATCCAAATTTGTGCATTTAATTTGCCCAATCGTAATAATGTAACATTAACATATATATGCACACTAATTAACAAAAAGGAGAGAAATTATACTAGCAAATTAAGTTTGAGATATGCTGCTCTAAAAGGCCTCAAATACGAATTTGATTGGAATGGAAATGGAGAGCGTGGGAGGGCCATTAAAGATTTTTGATGTATCACAACCAAAACATTCATAAATATAAATATAGAAGAAGAATATCTTTCGCAAAAATATTTAGAGGGTAGAGTTCATACATGTCGAGAGTCATCATACATGGATCTCATACAGACCAGAGGAGCACTTTAATTAATATCTATAGTTTTATGATTAACCATATAGTAAAAATTATAATAATAAATTTATATCATTTGTTTTTACTTTAGTATTTATGAAGAATCACAGCTACACAGTATATTTAGGGGTCTTATTAAATAAACAATGTTAGATTTTTCTTCAGCCTCTCAATCCCTTTCTCTCACAAAAGATTAACTTGAGAAACAAGTCACATTGCCTTTTGTTTACAACGGATTAACTTAGGTAATATCATCTCAACAACACACATTCATGATATTTTTATTGATTTGAGCATCAGAGTCTATTTGGTGCTTTACCTCATTAGATCAGTAATTTATCTCACTTTCAAGTTATCATTCATTATATTCAATCTCATCAAATTTTAGATCAACAGGTCATCTCGCTTTTAAGTCATCATTCAATAGATTCAGCCTCATCAACATTAAATTAATTAAATAATTAAATATCAATAAAAAAGTATGATTTATAATGAATTAATTACGTGTTACTAATACTATATTTGAATATGAGATATATATCTATACCGAATGTAAATAAATATATTAAGACAATTTATATTTATATATATGGATTTGATGAAAGTTATGAAAGCTCATCACATTTAAAAAACTTAATTATATAGTTTTTTTTGCTCTACTTATACTACCTTATGAAATATATGACATCACAAGTAATGATGGCATGGAAGAAAGAGGAAAGAAGGTGGTGGTAGGGGACTAGTTTCAGTTTTGATGGGGGTGTGTTTGTCTCTTTCTTCTATTGCTACGGTATAAGATGCACTTGATTAAACTAAGGAGTTGTCGTACCCATGGCTGTTACTTAAATAAAGGAATTCTCTTTCTTTCATGTGCTAGCCTTCTTCATCGCTTGTGCTTAGATTCTTAATAGACACACTTATAAGATCATTTCAGTAAAATAATATCAATCTACAACATGGTCACGAGGTAGCCAATATATCCATATGTGTGGACTGTGGACTATTTCCATGCATTATTGTCAATTAAACCCTAAGCCAAATGATGATGTTCACTGTGTAGCTTTCTCGTCACTGATCACGTGTTGTCTTCAATTTTCTTCATGGGCTTTTTTGTTTTTTTTAATTAACAAAAGGGTATCTGATTTTGTGGGACGCATACTCAAATATATTTTTGTATCAGAAATCTGTGCAAGATCATCTTGTAGTTCTGGTTATTAATATTGTTTTTAATTATTTATTTGCAATAGATCAAATAGACTAAGCATAATAAATTATAGAAAATATAATTACAAAAAATTGACCATATCAAATAATTTTATGTATGCTTGATCTGAAATAATTGCACAAAATTCATATATACTACTAATGGACAGTGTCACGAGTCTCATTTATGTTAGTCAGTGTTCATTTTCATATTTTTCTAACTCTTTTTTGGATCTGAATCTTAATAAATATTTATATTTAGATCTAAATCTACTCCTAAAACAGCATATAACTATTTAAACTCTGCACCAGATTTTGGCAGCCTCGTTTGCATACCCAGCTTTTATTCTCTTCTCTTGAACCATTTTATGAAGCCTTAATTTAAAAGTCTGATTTTGGACACAACTCTAATTAAAGACTAAATAGCAGTTTTAAATTTATTTTATGGCATATCAGAATATGAAAAGGAATATTGTAATTTTGAAAGAATTTAGCAATGGCTAACTTATTGATTCAACTACCAGATCTTTCTAGTTGAAGCAAGTTAAGTAGTCGCTCTAACCAACTCATGGAAGTTTATTAATCATTTTCATGGCAATATATTTCCCATTTGGGAAAGCCTTTTAGTTTCATTTCAAAGTCATGTAAGCATATTGAGCTCACATATAACATTAAGGCTTTGTATTAAAATCTTTTCTTATGATGTGTAACTTTGTATATGCTGATATTAATTTCAAGGTTAATTTAGAAAATTTATTTTTTGTTTATCTGAGTGTATTGGATACGCTCATTCATACAACTTTACTGAAGACAAAGCCGAGTCAGATTCCTCAACTCAGCTCCTACTGGACAAATATGGAGCAAATGGCAACTAATACGTAAACGTTGCGAAGCCAATGCATATATGGTTACAATTTCGTCCATTTGGAAAAAGAAAAAAAAATCCAAGAGAAAATGAAAGATAATTTATAGCAATGCAGATTTAAAATAATAGTAACAGTAATAAAGCTTTACGCTAAAAAAGGTGTAGACAAAGTAAGTTACCACCCACCCATTTTCAAATTAAAATACAGTCATCTTCCCTACCATAAACAAATGCTTAAAACCACCCATCTAAAATTCCATTTCTCTCTGCACAAACATCACGGCCTAGCTGTTTCTTGGATCCGGAGATTCTGGGTTTCTTTCGATTGTTTTATATCATTTCAACTTCTATTTTTTTAAAAAAAAATAATTCTAACACAACGCCCTCCTCCCCCCCAGAAAAAAAAAAACCATATAGCCCACAAGACATGATTTGCTTGCTCCTTCCATTGTCCCTCCCTAGCCTCAAACTCTCCTTTCTGTTCCTCTTCTCATTGGATTTCGTAGCATAGTGGGTGTAATGCCTGTAAAACCATGGACTCTTTTCTCCTTCTTGTTCCTCTCTTCTGCCCTTGTACTTCCTTTTCCTTTTTCAGCTTTCGCCGTTAATCAACAAGGTCAAACTCTTCTATCATGGAAGTCAAGCTTGAATGGATTGCCTGGGGAATTAAGCAATTGGGATGTTACTGATGAGACTCCCTGCTGGTGGTTTGGAATCACTTGCAATTACAACAATGAAGTGGTGACATTGGAATTGAGGTATGTGGATTTGTTTGGAAAAGTTCCCTCCAATTTCTCCTCCTTGTATACCTTGAACAAGCTCATCTTATCGGGAACCAACCTCACTGGTTCCATCCCGAAAGAGCTGGGTTCTTCACTTCCTCAGTTGACATCCTTGGACTTGAGCGAGAATGCCTTAAGGGGCGAAATCCCGATGGAGCTGTGCAACTTGTTCAACCTCCAAGAACTCTATCTAAATTCCAACCAACTTACGGGCTCAATTCCAACTGAAATCGGAAATCTCACAAGCTTAGAACGGCTAATCCTGTTCGACAACCAACTTAGTGGCGGCATACCATCCAACATAGGCAAGTTAAAGAAACTGGAAGTGATTAGAGCAGGTGGCAACAAGAATCTTGAAGGGTCATTACCCCAAGAAATAGGCAACTGCAGCAACCTAGTCCTTGTAGGCTTAGCTGAAACAAGCATATCAGGCTTTCTACCTCCAACTCTGGGCCTCCTAAAGAAGCTCCAAACCATTGCTATATACACGTCCCTTCTTTCCGGTCAAATCCCACAGGAACTTGGGGACTGCACCAATCTCCAAAATATCTACCTTTACGAAAACTCGCTCACCGGATCCATCCCAAACACAGTAGGCAATCTCCAAAATTTGAAAAGCTTATTGCTCTGGCAGAACAACCTGGTTGGCATCATCCCTCCACAGCTGGGAAACTGCAACCAAATGCTGGTGATCGACATATCAATGAATTCCCTCACCGGAACTATTCCTCAATCATTCGGCAATCTAACAGAGCTCCAAGAACTCCAGCTCAGCGTCAACCAAATATCGGGTGAAATTCCTCCTCAATTGGGCAACTGCCGCAAGATAACACACATCGAGCTCGACAACAACCAGATCACCGGTGCAATTCCTTCCGAATTAGGCAACTTATCGAACCTTACAATACTGTTTCTGTGGCAGAACAAGCTAGAAGGCAACATACCATCTTCCATCTCTAACTGCCATAATCTGGAGGCAATAGATTTGTCTCAAAACGGCCTTATGGGCCCCATTCCCAAAGGAATATTCCTGCTCAACCAACTCAACAAACTGCTCCTCCTCTCCAACAATCTCTCCGGCGAAATCCCGCGTGAGATCGCTAATTGCTCTTCCTTAGTTCGTTTTCGGGCCAGCAACAACAAGCTTACCGGGTCAATCCCTCCTCAGATTGGAAACTTGAAGAACCTAAACTTCTTGGACCTCGGATCCAACCGTCTCGCCGCAGTCATACCGGAGGAATTATCTGGATGCCAGAATCTCACGTTCTTGGATTTGCATTCGAATGCCATTTCTGGTAACTTGCCGCAAAGTTTAAGCCAACTTGTTTCTCTACAGTTAATTGATTTTTCTGATAACCAAATTGAAGGCGAGCTCCGTCCAAGTCTCGGCTCGCTCCGCTCACTCACCAAACTCATCCTGGCCAGGAATCGATTCTCAGGCCCAATTCCAAGCCAACTCGGCTCCTGCTCCAAGCTACAGTTGTTAGACATCAGCAGCAACCAGCTGTCTGGGAAAATTCCGTCCACTCTCGCCAAGATTCCATCACTTGAAATCGCATTGAACCTGAGCTGCAATCAGATAAACGGTGAGCTGCCACCGGAGTTCACGGCCTTGGACAAGCTAGGGATCCTGGACCTATCTTACAACCGGCTGGCAGGCGACCTGAGATATCTCGCGAACCTGCAAAATCTCGTCGTCCTCAACATCTCGCACAACAATTTCTCGGGCAGAGTGCCAGAGACGCCGTTCTTTTCAAAGCTCCCGCTCAGCGTCCTCTCCAGCAACCCACACCTTTGTTTCGCCGGAGACGGCTGCGGAACGAAGAGCATTAAGCACAGGTCAGTGGCGGCGCGTGTAGCCATGGTGGTGCTACTGTGCGCCGCTTGCGCACTCCTGCTAGCGGCTCTCTACATTATCCTAAGTGGCAAAAAGCGACGGGCCGGGCCGCACGAGTGGGATCTGGATGGGGAAACAGACATTGAGATGGGCCCACCGTGGGAGGTAACTCTATATCAGAAACTGGACTTGTCAATTGATGAGGTGGCAAAATCCTTAACAGGTGGAAATGTGGTAGGACGAGGACGGTCCGGCGTCGTTTATAGAGTTACCCTCGGGTCAGGTTTAACCGTGGCAGTTAAGAGGTTCAAGTCAGGGGAGAAAATGTCAGCAGCTGCATTCTCGTCGGAGATAGCCACATTGGCGAGAATCAGGCACCGAAATATCGTGAGATTACTGGGATGGGGAGCGAACGGGAAGACAAAACTACTGTTTTATGATTATATGGGTAATGGGACGTTAGGACGGTTGTTACATGGAGGAAGGTGTGTTGGATCAGTGGAATGGGATATAAGGTTTAAGATAGCACTGGGTGTGGCGGAGGGGTTAGCTTATTTGCACCATGACTGCGTGCCTCCGATTTTGCATAGGGATGTGAAAGCCGATAATGTTTTGCTTGGGGAGCGGTACGAAGCGTGTTTGGCTGATTTCGGGTTGGCTAGGCTGGTTGAAGATGAGTTCTCGGCTAACCCGCAGTTTGCTGGGTCATATGGATACATGGCGCCTGGTGAGTGTTCATTTTTTATTGTTTAATTTTAGAAATTAGAATGATATTAACAATATGCATGCTTCTTTGCAGAATACGGTTGCATGATGAAAATCACAGAGAAAAGTGATGTATATAGCTATGGAGTAGTGGTTCTGGAGATAATAACGGGAAAAAGGCCAGTTGATCCATCATTCGGGGAGGGGCAACATGTGATCCAATGGGTGAGAGAGCAACTGAAGAGTAAAAAGGACCCAGTAGAAATCCTTGATCCTAAACTACAAGGACATCCAGATACACAAATACAAGAAATGCTTCAAGCGCTTGGAATCTCTCTTCTTTGCACGAGCAATCGGGCAGAGGATCGCCCCACTATGAAAGATGTGGCAGCATTACTGAGAGAAATTAGACACGAGCCTGCGACAGGAAGCGATGGCCATAAGCCGAATAAAACTTTAAAAACGACAGAAAATAGCCCGTCATATTCATCATCCTCTGTGACCCCAGCTCAATTGCTACTGTTGCAACAAGGCCAAAGATCTTCTCATTGCTCGGTTGCCTACTCCTCATCTTCCGCGGCTAATTATGCTTCCAAAAGTTAATAGGAATATAATTATCATATTGTTTATTTAGAGTAGGTTACATAAGAAGTGTTTTCGATTTCAAGGTTCTCTCTATTTTAGGAAATGAGATTACTTTTTCATGAAAAAAATCGAGCCCCATTTTTTATATATCTATTTTTGCATATATTATAAAATAAAAAGAGAAATTTGATAATAGAAAAAAAAATGAAAAGGCGACTGGGTCTTGAGGGGAACAGTTGCTTAAGTGGGAGTCCTTTGTGTTTTTTTTTTTTTTGGGAAAAGGAGGATACGGTTGTGTTGATGGATATGTGGTGTTTGTAAAGGTTTAAAACCTATTTGGAGGATGATTTCTATATTTCTCAGATGGGTCGAGGGAGAGAAAAGAAAGTGTGAGCACAGAAAAAATTGTGAAAGAGAAGAAAGGGTTGGGGTTGTCTCGAACTTCATATTATGACAATCAAATGTTCCCTACCACGTGAAGGAGAAAAAGACAACAATCTAGAGTTGTGTGTAAAGTTCTAAATCTCACATGCAATAACCAACAAGACAACCAAAGGTAATACTAACTATCTCCTAGGATTAGTTTAACTCATCAAAAGAGTTTTTCTCATTTTTTTAATTTATTTTTTAAAATTAATATCTAAAAATAATAAGTATTTTATAAAAATATATTAGACTAATATAAAAATTTATTTCAATTTATTTAATAAAAAATTCAATCTTAGTTAATATGTAAATTAATTATAAAAATATTTTTACTGAAATAAAAATATAACAATAACTTTATCATTTTTGTGCTATCCATTAATTTGAGTGATTCCCTTAACTAACTTACATTTCAAATTCTTATTTCTTCATAAATATAGTGAAGACGAATCATATCTTAAGCTTTTTTAATTTCATGTGATTTTATTATTAAATATTTATATGTTATTTCATATATATATATATATATATATATATATATATATATATATATATATATAATCTTAAAATTTTATATTTTTCTTAAATTAAGGATTTTAATGGTAACAAAAATAAAATTAATGAAAAGTTTGTTAACAATAACTTAAAATTACTAAAAATTCACTTATTTTAGAAAATAACACTATTTAATGAATAAAATTTTAAAATTAAAATTGCAAATTAATTTTATTTATTCGATATAGTTTTAGCTTCAATGGTAGAGAAATAATATGATGTCTTTTAAATTTTAAACTTTTGTTTATAAATCTATCATAAATTTCACTTTTGTTATTCATTAAAATTCTTAATATAAAAAAAAATTAAAAAGTTAACATAGATGGATCAAAATACAAATAATATAATAGCAATTTCATAAAAATTTCAAGAGCTTTTTAAGAGATTTACCCTATGTTGGGGAAATTATTTAGGGAGAAAATAAAATAAATATTTTTCTTTATTTATTTTTTCTTTTTATTTTTGGATAAAGAAAAAAAGGAGAGATAATAAATTTCATTTTTTTTTATTTTTCTCTTCATGTTTGAATAAAAAAGAAAAGAGAAAAAATAAATTTATTTTCCTCTTCAATAAAAAAAGTATCAAAGGTAAAAGTATAAATTCGTAATAATTTTCTTCAATTAACATATTTTCTCTTCATTTTTGAGAAAAGATGAGAAAGGAATAAAAAAAGAAAAATAAAAAATATTTTTTTCCTTTTTTATTTTTCGTTTATTCTCAAACAATGAAAAATTACAATTCTCTCTTATTTTTCGTTCTCTTTTTTTTTTTTTACCTCACTTCAAATAAAAAGGCTAGTGAATTGTAACAATGTTATTTCCCACACAAAATGAAATATAATTCATGAGTTCAATTAAAGTTCATAATATAAGTTGAAATTTGAAGCATAAAATACTAAACTTGAAGTGATGGGAAACATAATGAAAGGGATTGTTAGAAGATAGAAAGTGCGACTCTTAATTCAATCAGGTTAGCTGATTTTGAATGATGGAAGTGGCCTTTGTTGTTCTTTCTGTAGTGATCACGTGACGCACATGCAAATTAACGCTAAAGGACTGCTTATTATATAATGTAATGGACCCCACACACCCGTGTGACCCTGCTGGACCCCCAAAATATATTGAAAAAAAAGTGTGCAAATTAACCAGAAATCCAGTTTGTCAGATAAATATATCGTAAACTTCCATCAACAATGTTTTATAGTTTCGGGGATTCAAAATATGTGTACCAGTAAATATAAAAAAATTATTTTTTATAATTACTGCTTTATTTTTTTATAATAAATGTAATTTTTTATTTAAATATTACTATTTTATTTTTTAAATAAAATTATTTTTTACTTTAAATATAAATATTTATACTTTTATGCATCTTTTTATTTTTAATTACATAGATATTATTATCACTATTATTATTTTATATGTTTAGAAAAAATAGACTAATTTTTATTTTCACATAAATTAAGAAAATGAGTAGTTTATAGGTGGAAGTTTATTTTTAATACACTGTAATTTCATTTTTTTGCAAATGAATTTATAATATATAAGAAATGAACCTACAATGTAAGTTCATTTTTTATAACTATAAGTTCATTTTTTGCAAGTTGTAGATTTATTATCAATAAACTGTATGTTCATTTTTTGTAAATTGAAGGTTTATTTTAATATAAATTATAGATTTATTATCAATAAACTGTAAGTTCATGTTGGTATAAACTATAAATTCATTATTAGTAAACTATAAGTTTATTTTTTGTAAACTATATATTTATTTGATATAGACTATAAATTTATTATCATTAAACTATAAGTTCATTTTTTGTAAACTGTAAGTTTATTTTTTATAATTAAATATTTTAATATTTTCAATTTTTATTGTAATATTAAAATTGATAAACAATATAGAACTTATATACTAAATATAAAATATATTTTAATTAATCATAAATTATTATATTCTTTTATTTTAAATTGAAGATTTTAATATAATTATATTTTATTATTATTATATTAATTATTATATTTATATTTTTATATTATATATCATAAAACAAATATTCATTAGATTAAACAAATTATATATACTTAAAATTATTTTTGTAGAATAAAAATCTTTCATTTATTATAAAAAGAAAAAAGATAAAACAAGATAAACAAAATAGAAAAAAAAGTATCAAAAGAAAAAATATGTGACAATGAGAAAAATGAAAAAAAAAAAAGAAGAAAATTGTGCTCAGAAAAAAAAAGAGGAAAGTTGTTTGTGTTTATTTTTTCTTTAAATGTTACACGTGTCATGAACCCCTAATTCATATTGTTATATGAAGATATATCCATGATTTAACAATTCCAATTGTCATTTATCCCTTCGATCATAACTCATAAAAAGACTTTGTAAGTTGTGTCATACTTTGCTGAAAAAAAAGGGATTTGATGGCGCTTAATCCCAAATTGAGCGAAATGACTCTGCAAAAAGAAATAAATGTGAACTAGAAGACAGTGTATTCCACAATTACTTTGGTGGTTAAGTTAGAGTTTACCTTTTAGAGAATTTTAAGATGATAAATGTGAAATGATAGTAGAAATTGTAAAAGAAGAATATTGTACCCATTATCTCTATTGCAACCTTTGATTTAAGTTGTGGATAATAACCATTACATGCATTAAAGTATTGTTCTCATAACAGCATGATCTCTGAATATTAAGGAAATGAGTGTCTTTTAAATCTTTTAAATGTTATAAATTTTTTTACTATTGTTGGTAACCTTTCAAACAGTAACACTGTTCGATCTTGAAGTATTCACTCACCCGAAAAACTACTCATTACTAAGATAAAATGTTTGTCTATAGATCATTTAAGTACGTGAGGACTATCATAACTTAGTATGATGATTACTTAACTAAATGGATTAGATTTCAAACCCAATCAACATGAATTAGACTCAATTATTCACACAATATGACCAAATCAATTCAATTATGGAAAGATTAACTTGACCCAAAGTAAATATTTCTAAAGACTAAAAGATTGTTAACTTTATAAATTAGATAGATGATTCATTCAAATAGGATAACTTATCTTATTTCTAATTGATGTAAGGAACTAATTAATTTTATGATATAAAGAGTCTTATCTTTTAATTCTTTTAATTTATTTGTTTGAAAAAATTTAATCTGATTTAACTATGAAGGTAAATATTGGAATCAAACTTGATTTTTCTTTTACTTCTTTTCTTTGTTTGTAGGTTTTAATTAATGTAAATGCTATAAAGTTCATCATATGATAATTTAGTGTTAGAAATATTGTATATGTTTTAAAGTTCATCATATAATAATTTAGTGTTATAAATATTGTATTATGTGAATCCCATATGTAAATGATTTCTTGCTCTAGCGATAAAAGGTGGTGCACTAGGACTAAGTGTCTCAAGTCCAAAAACAGAAATGTGAACCCCCACATGAATATGGAGCGGATCCCATTGATCTCAGTAACGCCTCTTGATGGATCATATTCATTCCAGCTTTTCACCATTTGATGATGTTGCAATTTATGTGAATTTTGTGTCTTGTGGTTATTCGATTATTTTTAACTTTATATTCCCTTGATAAATGGAGCTAGAAATTTTTAAAATAAAAACAGTCTGATTTTAATTTGGTGTTTAAAATTAATCAATAAAAAATTATTTAAAATAAAAAAATCAATTAAATTTAAAAAATCAACAAAGACGTAAAAATTGAATAAAATCGATTTAAGCTTAAAGTAAAAATTTTAAAAGTCTCTAAAAATTATATTATTTATTTAAAGTTTAAATATTAAAAATATATTTTATTATTTTATCATATTATATTTTTTAGTCTTTAAGTATTATATATGTTTTTTAAAAAATAAAAAATACAAATTAATTGAATTATTCCAATTGAACTAATCAAATAAGTGAAATTGAGAACCAATCAAATTTCATCTCCAATTCAATTTAAAAAACAATGATATAGACTATACCTCATTTAAGACTTTTTTTTGAAAAAAATTTGAGCTTAGAATTATTTATTTTTTTAAAGATGATTTTGTCGTTTTAAAAGAAAAAAAGACTTTCATTAGTTAAAGATAATACCAAAATATGAGATTGTATATTATTATAATTTAACAAAAAATTCAGGATAAACTATAAATATTAAAAATAAAATTAATAATTTAACGTAAAAGGATTAAGTTATAATATTTAAGTAAATGAAATGATTTTGATTCATTATAGATTGATCCTAAATAATAAAATTCAATTGAATTTTATCAATTTAAAATTTATTTCAAATAATAAAATTCTATTACTAAATATAATTCTTTTATCAATACAATTATTTTCTTTTATAATTTGTTTCAAATAGGCCAAAGAGTTTTCAGTTAATGTTGCTTCCAATCACGGCTAATCACATCAATTTATTAATCAATCTATAGTGAAAGTGAAATTGGACCCAATCTTTTCAATGGAAACAGAACGTTCTGCTGTTCTTTAAACCAATTTCTCCTGCATTCGGATTAATTTGAAATGAACAAATTACTTTGAAATGATCAAATTGTTAACTCACGCCGGTTTTGGTATTGACCAAAAGCAGTATTCCAATTTGGGTTGGAATCAAAACCAGCCCTTCCCAGGGCTACGGGACCATAAACGACAACACGATAAACAACGGGCGTCATACGTCCAAAACTTTGCTCCATAAAACGACAGCACATTCTTTCGACACGGAAACTATTCGTTTCACTCAAGCAATCAGTGTCTTAATCGCCTATAATTTTTTTTTTTTTTTTGAGAAGATTAAACGCCTATAAAATTCGGCCTGAAAAGAATCAACCTTCAGAAACGACTTGTCATGTAAGTAACAGACATAAAGGATTTCAGAAGTGTAATACCGAAGAAAGAGACGGACAGAAACAGAGAGATGGGTATAGAGATTGGAGGGCAAATAGAGAAGGTGAACGGAAAAGAACTGAGCTACATTGAATTCGTGGACAGATATTTATCCAAGAACAAACCCGTGGTGCTAACTGGTCTCATGGACGACTGGAGGGCTTGCAAAGATTGGGTCTTTGATAATGGCTATCCAAATCTCCAATTCTTCTCTACCCATTTCGGCAAATCCAAAGTTCAGGTATTCACTTCCTCAACTTTCACCTATTTCATCACTTTAGGACATGGGTTCTATGATTTTTTTTTTTTAATTTTTTGATCTTCCCTTTTTAAGATTGCTGATTGTGGAACCAGAGAGTTTACGGACCAGAAGAGAGTAGAAATGACAGTTTCAGATTTTATTGACCATTGGGTTGATAGTAATTCGTCAGGGCATGGGGGTCATGGCAACTCCTTGCTATATTTGAAGGATTGGCATTTTGTAAAGGTACATTTTTAAAGTTCGTTTCTCCTTTAATTTTTTTTTGCATATTAGTTTCCATGTTTCTTTAACTCTTGAGTTAATTAAAATAATTCTTCGTGTGTATAATGGTACAATATTTGATCAGCATGTAATCAAATGTTTAATTGTTTTGATTATTTTTATTTTCTTTACTATGGTTTCTAAAAATAAGAACTCTAACGTCTACATGTCGGTGATCCTTGTGCAAATATTGGGAGTTTGGTCCTAATAATGCGTCTTTGTGTTCTTACATTAGCTATAGGAGGCTAGGGAAGCTTTTAGAGGATATTGTGTTGCCAGTTTGACACCTGAGAAGAATTCTGCATTTACTTTGTAACTTGTGTGCATGGAAAATTGTATGGTTCTAAGAAGCAAGCAATTGAGGCATCCATTATATTGGTAACTGTCTCATTTAAATATTTGAATGTTCTTCTATGTTCATTAATGGGTTTCCCTGTGTTTGATTCTCACTGATTTCATGTACTAATAAAGTATGTAATTAGTTTATTCTGCCAAAAAAAAAAGGAGGAACTGAGGAAGAAAAAGCTATTGATGTCAATTACAACCGGGGGAAAGAAAGAAACACTAGAAAAGATATTTTAAAGAAACTTAGAAGCCTTATTCAAGTGTAACATTAAAGCCCACTACATATCTCAGGCTATTTCTTGCTTGCTTTTGCCTGGTTCATATTTACTCAGTTCCAATCACTCCTCTCCACTCTATTGTGAAACTGAATATACTGATTTGGAGAATCCTTCTGTGACGATTTCTTCCTTCTGGTTTAAGATTTTATTAGAGTGACTTTGCCAACTATTTAATGTAATTTACAGTTTTCCTTTGCGCTGCAGAGCTGTTTCATCCTTTAAATAATAGACCCTAACAACTTAGGGGTCGGTCTGCTGCACATGGCACCATTATGTTAAAAAGCATTTGACTGTTTCACTTGTTCTCATATCTTCTTTGATCTTCATTCTCAGGAATACCCAGAATATGTAGCATACAGAACCCCACTACTTTTTTCTGATGATTGGCTAAACCTGTATCTTGACCATCATCAAATGCATAATGATCCTGACACTCATCAAGAGAATAATGAAGTATGCTGCTCTGACTATCGTTTTGTTTATATGGGAGCAAAAGGTGAGGACAGATGTTTTGGACTCTATCTTTCTTGTCCGATATGAGTCCAGTCAAATTTGTATTCCCAATACATTTTTATTTAGCTTTTTAATTTTTTTTTTGTTTAGTTGAACATTTGACCTGAAAGAAGCTTACCTAACTGTTAATTTTTCTTTGTAGGATCTTGGACTCCTCTTCATGCTGACGTTTTCAGGTCATATAGTTGGTCAGCGAATGTCTGTGGGAAGAAGAAATGGCTTTTCCTGTCTCCTTCCCAAAGTCACCTTGTATTTGACAGGCATGTCTATGGCCACTTATCTATTTACTATGTTGATAGATATTCCAATAAGTTCATATTATATTGCAACTGGAACTAGGTCCCTTGGCTTAAAGATATTTTTGTCCTTCCAAAGAGAAGAAAGTCATTTACAATGATAGATGAAATATTAATCTTCCTTTATTATATGTTGCACAATGTTTCACTGATTGGAGTTGTCTTTTTTATCCACCAATCAACTATATCAATGGCCTTAATTGAATTTGCAATGTAGTCAAACTGTCAACAATTGGCTTTCTGTGGTATTCTCTCTCAATATTTGTTTTGGTTAAATTTGTGTTCTGTGTCTATACAGAGTCAGCAGCCATAAGGCATGCCGTTTTATCATATTGCCAAAATTTATACAGATTTTTCTATGTTGGCATTGCAAGAATGACTTCATTTTTTTTGAACTTTTACCTCCCTTTTGATCCAGGAACTTGAAGAACACAATTTACAACATTTTTGATGATGTTAGTGAAACAATATTTCCACATTTTAAGAAGGTAAGACACTGGTCTGCATGTTCACATCATTGTTTTTTTTTTTTTCCCACTCTCTTCTAATTGCGATCATGTGTTTGTTTGTTCATGTCATGAGTGTAGGCTATCTGGTTGGAATGCATTCAGGATCAAAATGAAATGATCTTTGTGCCTAGTGGATGGTATCATCAAGTTCATAATTTGGTAAATTTCATTCTTTTTTTGCTATTCATTTTGTTTGTATGCAATCAAATATGATTTGTATCCATGCTTTATCTACCTCTCACAATGTAAATGCTCAAATATTGCAAAAGGATTCTAATTGCTTTACTTTAAAGCAAGTGAGGTTAATGAAATAGGGAATTTGAAGCTTATTTTGATCCTTTTGTTTTACTTCTGAAATATGCGACTTGCATTCTAATTTTATGGGACAACTCATATTTAAGAATTCTAGGTATTTATATGTCTTTAACATGTATCTTTAATGTTTTCAGGAAGATACAATATCAATAAACCACAATTGGTTTAATGCATATAACCTTTCTTGGATTGTAAGTACAGTAACTCATAAAGGGAAGTCATATGTCTGAATAAAATTAGGGAGGCGAAGTATGATTGCCTGATTTTCTCATTTCTTCAGTGGGATTTGCTGTGGAGAGACTATAAGGAGGCAAAGGAGTACATAGAAGACATCAGGGACATCTGTGATGATTTTGAAGGTGTCTGTCAACGCAATCTGGCAGCTAACACTGGTAAATTATTGGCAAGTGAAATAACTAGTTTATTATGGCATATTTTATTGTTTACTATTTCAAAATTTTTTCTGAATATTTGCACATATGGTTAGAATGAACCAACTAGATTCTCTTCTGCCAATATTTTGTTATGATCATGACCTGATTAGATAGTCTTCTTTGCTCAAGCTATCTTAGAAGAAAAATCTCATTTGTTACTTATGTAAGAGAAGATATGATATGGTCCCGTAATTTGGATCTACTTATGGGTCTTGTGACTATCTTAACAGAATTGAAACAAAAATTTAAGATAATAAGGGCTCATTAAAGCGAGAATCTTTCAAACTCTTGATAATTAAAAAAACATAGATTTAGAACACATATTTAGGATAATAAGGGCTCATTAGATGAGAAAGCCCTTTGATCTCTGAACAAAATCAGTTTGAGGAAAACATAATGCTTTGCTTATCCATCAGTCTCCTACTTGTCAAACATAAGAGCCAATAGAAGTAGCTGTAACTTGGTAACTTCCTACAGGAAAGAAACTAAAAATGCTTGCCTCAAAAACTAAACTAATGTTGTTTTAGCCTTGAAACTCGTCATTCCATCAAGTCTGAGGTCTCCTAACACAATACAGTTTAAAAACATTATCCTTATCTTCCGCCAACATTTTCTTGATAGATCTCAGCCTTGTGAATCTTCTTGGGTGAGAATCATGTTCAAAACTGCTATAAGCTTGCTTTTCTGCTGAAGTTAAATTTGATGAAAGGAGTTGTTTTGATCTAGTGATAGTGCACCGGCT
Organism: Omphalea diandra; assembly: GCA_949677035.1. NCBI lineage: Eukaryota > Viridiplantae > Streptophyta > Magnoliopsida > Malpighiales > Euphorbiaceae > Omphalea > Omphalea diandra. Next base: position 21,161 of record CATIWR010120288.1, on the reverse strand, counting down.
CTCCTATGTCTCAACTGCCTTAGTTTGTGCAGAATTATCATCAGTCTGGGTGAATAAGTATTCATGGACCCATTTGGTACTAGCCACACATGAGATACGTAAGCTATCAATCAAATAAAACAGAAACAATAACCAATTTGGAATTCTGGTTTCTCTTAGCCACTACATATAATTTGGAATTTACAAAAATGCTTGAAGAAAATAGAGGTGCAAATAAAATCCATATTGCTTGTCAATATAAAGTTGAAAAAGGATGTTGCATGAGATTATACAAACCCTGTGTTGTGTACTGAGTACTGATCGTTTGTTTTTGTTTTCTTTAATCAGGCATGAACTTTATTGATTTTCTCATCTTCCTAGCACGCTTTTTCTTGGCCAATGTGATGCAACTATTCTGTCAACACAGAGACAATGAAATCTTACTCTGGAATTCATCCAAAGGAACTCAGCATTTAGTTTTTAATTTAGCTTCTATACAGAAAATAGCACTGGAAATGAAATCCACTGAAGGTGTGACCGAAAATCATGGCTTCTTCTTGTATTTGAAAGAAACTTTAGATAATTCTGAGTTTATTAAGCTGTGCCTTGATGTGGGTAGAACGTATGGGATGATACACGAACAAGAAGATTGGAATAGAGATACAAAGAAATCTTTGGTAAGCGATATTTTGGACTATAGTTCTCCCATTTGTACTCTTGAAGATTTTGTTCAATTTATAGACTATGCTATGACAAAACTTGGTAGCATTTTGTGCGAGGAAAAAATTTTGCTGCCTACATTGGATTGATAGACACTCTTGTCGGCTTAGTGTTTGGTCTCTCTATATGTTGAGCCCTATCCAGGGAGTTTTCTCCTCTGGGGAAACGTAATGACTGTTGGTCCTCAAAGACTTAAAATCCGTAGCCTACATGTCAAGATCAGAAACCGGCAGGAAGTGGCAATTACTTAAGATGTACGATTGTGAATATCAGATTCAGTGGCACAGGACAAAGCATTTGGGATGCATGAGAATATGAAGTTTACCTAGATGCACAGTGTACCTGAGATGGGATTCCAATTTTCATTTAAATTTATGAGGGAGAAGGAAATTGTCTGTATTTTTGGTTTTCTGTTCAATTACGCTGATTTATTTGGTTGATACCACAGGTATAGTACTATTGTTTTAGATTTTAAATTTTAAGATTCATTATGAAAAGGAGAAAGTGAAAAAACCGAAAAGTTCCCATTATTCTCTACTGAATGATGCATATGCTATTTTTGCACCTTCTGCTTTTCCTTGCTTTTGTCCACTTCTTCAATTTTCTTGGCTTTCTAGTTCAACTCAGGGACGATGCGAGCTTGATCAAACATTCAAGCAATTAGCAGCTGCCTCTGATTATTAGAGTGCAACCACCGTCACCACTCTAAATCTGATTATTAATTTATTATCTACTTCTTAAATAATGATGGCTAAAATTCCTACAAAAATCAGTCTCTGATCAAGTGCCTATTTCGTAGTATAGGAGTTCAAGAATTGAATACATTAAAAAGAATAAAAAAGTTCTGTACTAATCCTAGACAATCCATTTCCATACTTTGGTTTCCACATGAATTATTTTTTCATGATGGTACTATTTATTTATTTGGAAAATGAATAGGCATTCATACAAGCCTTTTCTTTTTTCTTAAAAAAAAAAAAAAAGAAGAAAAAATCTGTTCCATCTATAAAAATCCGTAGGCAACGGTCGGAAAACACTTACAGAACGACAAGCCTGCCTTTCATTCGTCGTTGCCCTGCCTGTCCTTTCAGTTGTCACTAAATTCCATTGTTAGGGAAACGGTCTCTCCCATCTAGAAAAAACGACATTCAGTGCGTATAAAATTGACAAGCCCTTTGTTCGTAGACGACGAAGAAATATTTCCCCGTCCTCCATAAATGGAGGGGAACTTTTCCGCCCTTCCCAGAAGGAAATAATTATTTACTGAACATTAAGAAGCAAAACCACTAATTAGGAAATATGCAAGGTTCTTTTCAGGAACTCTTGAGTCCCCCCTCCATCATCAAGACCGGGGGCTTCTTGAAGAACCTTTCCACAGGGATTTTCTTCCCTCTTCGTCAATTTCAAAATCTGGTATGTCTTACCTCTTCTTTTTCTTCCTCTTTTTTTTTTATATGTTGTTCTTTGGTAGTGCATACACATATTTAAGACATGTTTGACATTTCTATGGTCAAAATAGTTTTTACGTAAAAAATTAGAAGAAATTATATTTATTTATTGATTATAAATTTTTTAATATGAATTTAGTAAATTAAAATTTTTTTAAGATAATTAATATTTGAAATTTCTACAAATTATTAACCTACTTCTTAATTATATGTGATAGTTGCAAACTAAAAAATACCCTTATTATTGTATAATAAGTTATTGCACAAAAGCTCAAATTGTATCATTATATATATTACATTTAACTAATCTCAATTTTTTTCTTCAAAAGATTATTTGAAAAAAGTTTGTGTACGTTGTTCAATTTTAATTTTTTGGGATGACAATTGTATATATATTATTTTCATAATAATATATAAATCAGCATAAAACTCATTGGAAAATAAAAATTTTAAAATTATGAAAATAACACTACACCTAACCTTAGCTCCCCAAGCCACCCACCAATTCAGTGAGTTCGAAAATGAAGGGTTTAGGAGGTTTTCTCAAAAACAAAACCAAGCTTTCCAAACCTTACAAAATCTTATATCATCTTTACAAACTTTCATTTAAATAGGTGTAAGGAATGTATGGATAATTTTAAAGTTTAGTCTAACTGATTAAGAGAATATATACTCTAAATTTAACTATTAATATAAAAAATATTTTTAAATACATTAAATCAATATAAAAAATACTTCCTTATAAATCAATTTCACTTGATATATGATTTGAGTAAACACTATAATGTCTTTGACGTTATTATATTATGATACTATAATTAATAATTCACTATTGAATTTAATATAGATTAACTGTTCTAGCATTTGTAATTAATAACATAAAAAATAATTATCACATATTATATTGTTCATTAACATTATTTAACGATATTATTAAATCTGTTAATATAAAATTCAGCTATGATTTGAGTGCTTACAACTTAACTATCTGGCGACGTTTATTAAGTGGGCAATTAAAAGCCATTTGTATTCAATACAATTGGGCTTGAACTCTTTTAATTTTGGATGAGCTAAGTTTGTTAAACTGTGCATTGACGTGGGCAGGACTTCTGGCGATGGTACACAAGCTACAGAAATGGAATAGTGATACAAAGAAAGAAGGCTTTAATACGTTGTTTATATTTTTGGACTCTTCCTCTTCTCATCAGCAATACTCTGGAAGATTTTATTAACTTTTACAGACTAGATTATAGCAAAACTTGGCAGCATTATATGAGGACAAGATTTGTTGTCTGCATCCCTTGGTTGGTTAATGTTTGTCTAGTCATTACGGAGTGCCAATGCTTTTCCTTTTTCAAGGTTTTTTTTGTAATACATCGGAAATACTTAATAGAAAAGAAAAATATCAAGATTTGAGCACTATGTTAAACGTGATACCTAAAGCTTATCCACAACTTTTGAGTTTTGAATGCCTTGTTATGATTGAATATATATATATATTGAATGATTATTGTTGTATTTTTGGATGACACATTTTGTCTTGTAATGGAAGACAAATGATATGCATCTAATGCTGCTTTTTTCCACCTTTTGCTTTACTTGAATTGTTCCTTAAAGGCTATCCCTTCTTCGCTTTTTATGCTTTAAAGCATCTTTTCTTGCCTTTCCAGTTCAATCAGCACTGACACTACAATCCTAATCATACCCTTGAACTGTGCTGCAAATTTCTTTTGCAATTAGAAAGATACTTCATTAGAATGTTATTACAGTATAATTACTGTTACCCTAGATCTGTCATTAATTTCTTTGTCAATAGATGGAGAAGGAAGGTTCTATCAAGAGTGATTAGGTGGTGGGTTAGCTTCATTGAATTTGTAGAAGGTACAACACGTCAAGGAGTGAGGCAACTGGGGTCTTTGTGAGAAATACTAATTAAAGATGATTATGATGTTGTATGATACATCTTTATAGTTTATTTTCAAGTAAGACTTAGGTGTGAAATCCATTTTGGAAAGGACACGTCTTGTTGGAAAAGAAAACTTATTTCTTTAAAATAGTCATTTATTCTACAACTACAATGGTGGCCTGATCACTGAGATACTTTGTTGTATTTTGTTTTTATCTTTCAGAAAATGGGTTGCAATGGAAACAGTATAGTATTGAAGAGAAGGCTGTAAAGTCTTGAGAGTATGCTAGATAAAAGTTTAAAATAACGCAAGTTTTATGCTTCCTTGATGCTTCCCACATGCAATTCCGTATAGATAGGGTGTGTTTCCAATAAAATAATATCATATAGTACTAAAGTAGAGTTAGTGGGTCAGTTCTTACAAAGTTGTTGCTAAGGGTATTTTTCACATTTGGACTCTCTCCTCTAAGCATATTTAGTGGTCATTAAAGGAAAGAAAGAAGAAACAACAGACGCACAATCCATTGTTATTAACAACTCTGTATTTCCCAAAATTTACATTATCCAGAAGTGGGAAGATTCGCCTGTTAGGGAACAAAAAAACCAAGAAGTGGGCATATTATATTCAAAAAATAAAAAAAAAATCTAGCTGTAGCCCAAACCAGACTGAGGCCTAGGATGAAAAAATAGCTCAACAAAATAATGAAAAAAAAAAAACAAATATATATTCATGGACACCTCACGTTTCTTCCAGGACCTCCATAATAAAAATAAGTTCCCCAAACATTGTTTTTCCCTTGCCTTATATCATAACAATTTGGATGATCAGCCAAAAGGTGAAGATTTGTTAGGGGTAGCAAATTATTATCCCAATCCACAACTTGTAAATTCCTAAAATAGGATGCTTTACCAAATCCTTCTTCTGCAAAATGACCACTGCCCATTTGAGTAGATGTATGGTACCCTGTGGATCTAGAGTTCACAATTTCTCCTCCAAACTGTATCATACTTGCATGGCTTCTTAAATGACTGAACAAAAATGCTGGCCAGTATCCTACTAATAGCCCTGACCCAAATTCCAGCCACCAATTTCCATGCTTTGGGTCCTACATGAACATGTATTACCACGTCAGTACTAGGGGAAAAATTATTGATCTGATCACATCAGGTCTTATGTCTCATATAGTGTTTGACTATATAATAGCAAGAAAGATGGGGAGAAAAAGAAAGAAAATAAGAGAAAATGTAGATAAGAAAGGAGAGAAGAACCCTATTAAGAAGACCTCAGAGCAAGTTGGTGTCAAACTAACAAAGAACCTACTTTAATAAAGAACACATATTACAGAAGTTGACAACATCAAGGAACCCTTTGACAAGAAAAATGTAAAGAATCTTACAATTTTAAAATGCTGATTAGGGAAAAGGACAAAGAAAAGGCCAATGATACGTGTTCTATTCAATTTTATTAATCAATAAGCACTGTTCTATAATATAATCAACTGAGGCATGACATAGATTGGATGGTGATAGATTGTATGGTGATGTTTTGTTTGTCAAAGCTTTTGATAAAAGCAAGCCACCCATAAACTTTACCAAAGTAACTGCAAATCTAACTTAAGGCTCAAACCTACAAGTAAAAGCTTCTAATGCATAATTAATTAAATAATGCACTCTTTGGTTTCCTCATTCACCTCTTATAGACCAACGAAGGAAAAGAAAAAAAGAAGAAAAGATATACCTTCCAAACCATTAGGCCAATATCAAATTGTCTACCATTGTAAGCAGACCTTGGAGATATTGCAGCTCCAATGGCAATCTTGTTGTTGGTTTGGACAAACCCAGAACATAATAAGTTGTAGCATCCAGTTGCTTGGTATGCATCAGTCTGCAAATATATTACCAATTAGCACAGTTTGTGATCATGTCTTTCATCTTTAGGTAGAATTTAACGGACCAGAACAAGATGACAAGACTTACAGTCCAATAAGTGAAGAATCTAGGATAACTATCTCCATATAACTCAGGGCTAACCTGTTAATTGGGCACATGAATAAAAATTTCACATACTACGCACCCTCCAAAATAAATTTTGACATAATGATAATACTAGAAAAAAGATATCTTGCCTGCCAACCAGCTTCGATGGTATTTAGATCATTGCCAAAAGAACCAGAGATGACCCAAATCTGTGACAAGCTGAATTCATATTGATCGGTAACACGAGGAGCCCACACATTTATGTTGGCCTTAGCTCCATAATATTGATCTCCATTAACAAAGACAACTGCATGCTGTAATATATAACAACTTGTATCAATACTTAGATAACACTATATGCATATGCAAAAGTGCAACATTTTTCAGAATCCAGTTCTTCGTTTATCTCTCTCTTTCTTTCTGTGTATTTTCTCTTCTGTAGTAAATTAATGCTTATGACAGATGGCAGAGTACTCCGTAACTGTAACTGACCTGAACAATTATGTCTGCCCATAATAGTGTAGTGTCCTTTTTTTTTTTCCTTTAATTTTTTTCTCGAACTCAAGCTGAACTGTTAAATTTGCCATGAAAATGGAAAATTTTCGTTTCTGATGAAAACTAGCCTTTCTAGTATAGGGTTCTAGGAATAACTAAATGAATGAAACAATATGACAGATTTCTTTGTAAAGTGATGGCCAAAATCTCTAGTTCAACAAACCCATCGAATATAAAAAAAAGAAAGCAAGTTCTTGGTTCTGAAAAGATTGGTTCCATTATTGAGTTACAGATAGGGAGCTCAAATGCTGCTTTTGATATATGCAAATGTACGGTTTCGAATACTAACCTCATGACCACTGCCTGTTGAATCTCTTCTTACATGTCTTCTTAATTTTCTGCCAAATCTTCTAACTGAACTTGCTCTTAAGACGTCCTTTTCTGTTGTTCTTCTGATTGGAACAGTATCTTCCGGGCATGATTCACCTGAATTTGTCCATAGTTGATAGCTCTCTGTCATTGTCACTGTTGTTTCATTGCCTTTTGGCCTTTCCGGTGGATCCTGCAATATCACATATGCTTAAGATGGTCCAAACCACAACTATTTCAAATGCCAATTAGAAATGGAAAGGAACAAGATTCTGGGAAAAGTTCTCAGCAGAAACAAACAGAAATTTACCAATGGTTTTTGTCCTTTAAGCCCTGGATGATCAAATGCTGGTTGAAGATGAGATAAAACACAATCTATTACATCACCATCAGGGCTCTGCAGTCAAAAACAACAAGAACCCAGATCACTCAACAAGAACCCAGATCACTAAAACCAATAATAACACAAGAAAAACAAGAAACTAAACCTACATTATCGGGAAAAAAAAATAAAGAAAGAAAAGGACAATGGAAGCACCTGAATTGTCTTGACTGCAGGCTTGTTGATCTTCTTAAGATAAGCATTGATTCTCTTTAGTTTCAATACCTCTTTCTCCGGCCTGAAAGAAGTTTGGTTGGCCAGTAACCGGTCGCCGGAATCTGACAATACAGGACTAACAGAAGAAGCTAAAAATAGGAGGAAAGCAACAAAAAGAGAAGTAGTAGCAGGAGCAGCCATTTGTGCGGAATATTGTTGTTGCAGTTGTTTCTGTGCTGTTGGTTTTGCTGCAGCTTCTTGTGTTTGTATACATCGGTGTTGTCTTCTTGTGTGAAGAATACAAAATGATTCATTCCCAAGTTTTGTCCATGGAAATGAATCTAACTTCATATCGATACAAAACAGAAGCACCAACCAAGGCCCAAAATATAGGGAAAAAAATAAAAAATTTTCAGTTGGTTTTGTTAACTACTTCAACATTTCCATAATTAATATCTGCTCTTATATCAGAGAGATTCCATTGTATTGGTTTTGTGCACGAGCATATTAAAATAGACCAACATCTACATGGGTAGAGTCGTACTTTTCGAAGTTTTAACCATTCCAGCTTGTGGTCAAAAGAGGAAATTGGTTTTCTTTTTCATACATATTTGCATGTCTAATGGATGGGGAAAGAGAAAGAAAGAGGTATTAAATCACTGCAGAAAGTTGGGTTTAACTCTGCCGCTGTGTTACCAGCAACATTTTGAAAATCGGACCGCACACATCGGTTGGACTTACAAAATTAAGAATTAGACCAAAGATGGATTTGGTTATGTTCGAATTATTTTTTAATATTTTTTATTGTTAATTATTATAAATATATTTAAATATTATATTTTAAATATTTTTTAATTTTTAAAGTTATTTTAATAATATTTTAAATTTTATTTATTTGTTGAATCAATTGAATTAAATTGATTAAAACAATAAAAAATAAATCAATTAATCAATTTACTAATTAGTTCGATTTTAAAAATATTGGTTGAGTAATTTATTCTCTTTTTTTTATTATGAATAAATAAAGGAAATCAAATGATGTTTTTATTCAATTTTTTTCTCTTTAATTCATCCACATTTATTTTTGGTTAATTTGGCTTGGAACTCAAGATCTTATAATTTTTAAAACTCAAATAGCACTTAACCTTATTATACTGTTTAGTATAACAAGGACAATGTTTGTTTACATTAGGCATTTGAAATAAATTATATAAGAAAAGAAAATTTATTATTTGAAATGAATTTTAAATTGATGAAATTCTATTCAATTCTATTATTTAAAATAATTCTATAATAAATTAAAAAAAGTATTGCTTTAACTATCTTTGTCTACTTTAAAATAAGTATAACTAATGCTATTATTGTTATTAGTAATAAGGATATTCGAGTAATTTTATTCTTTTTATTTTAATTGAAAAATTCTTTTAAATTTTTGTTATTTTTAATCTAATTTAATTTTTTATTAAATTATTTTTTAGACAAAAGAATTAAATTTTTTTATATTGTTTTCAACTAAAAGAATCAACGGAATAAAATTGTTTTCTTTCTAATTTTTTCAAAATATAAAATTTTCAAACAAAATCTAATCAAATTAAATAAAAAAAAAGTTCGTTAGAAAAAAGACGATATGCTTTTCCTTTTTCCCGTTTTGGCTGAGTTAATCAAAAGTTTTCAATTCCGGATTTCTTGTTTTGTTTGCCTGAAACTTTTTCTGTTATGTTACTTAATTAGTTTGTATTACCTTTTTTTTTTTTTTTTTGGGTGCAAGTATTGTCAAGAAAAGATTATAAAGTATGGTGCCATTACCACCATGAAGTGGGGAAATATGCATACCCCCTTTGGCAATTTTGTGGGGCCAAATGAAATGATGATGTTAAAGAACTCATGATGATGAATTATATGTTTTGCTAATGACTCTGATTTCTTTTGACTTAGCTTAAATTTGTTGATAATGATTTACTGTTAGACCAACTAATTTCAAGAAAATCAGCAGGCCAGGCCCTGTGTTTTTCAACCCCTAATCTAAATCCTAGGCAGTCAAGGCTACTGGCCTTTGTAAACTGTACCCTTGAAATGGTATAAACTAAAATTTGATAGGAAGAAGGGATTTCTTTACATCTCTAAGAGTTGTGCAGAAGTTCCCAAGATCAACAGCAACCAAAATGGTGAGAATTTGATAAATTGATATTTATGATATGGCAAATACAGTTGAACCCATAAATCATTCAAAGTGATAAGAACTTCTCAACAGAAGACACCCTAATTATTGTTAATTAAAATGGAAAAACATTTTTAAAGGGTCTTAAGAAAACATGGAAAACATTTTTAAAGGGTCTTAAGAAAACACAGACACCACATTCATTCATATCTGGCCCAGGCCCCCTCCATCTAACTCAGTACCCACAACTCATCTCTCTTCTGAGGCCAATGTTTTCCTTGCTCCCAAAACCTCAAATTAAATTACATTCCCACCAACAAATTCTCAGCCAAAATTAATGCATTGGGACCTATCAACTTAAATTACCAGCTAGCCCAAGTCTGCCATGATGCCATTGAAGTCACCATTTACGGTCTCTGATGTCATGGTGTCAATAAGGTCAAGTGCGTATATGCCACAGCAAAGCATGCTTGTACTACTGAAAATGACTTCCAAGTTTTGGGAATTGAAAGAGAAACTGGGAACTTATCGACAGTGAAACAACATTTCTGGGTTTTTTGTTCTAAAATTTTGTGAATTTATTAAGCTATTAATTGAATGCTCGAGCATTTGTTTCGCAGTAAATAAAATTGGCAAAATTCTCCTTATCATTGACCTAATAAGCAAGATTAAAGCTAGAGCTAGAGGATATATAGTGGGATGGAAGTGCCCTATTGCCAACAATTAGTAATTCTCTAAGTTTTGTCGCCATTAGAGGTGCATGATGAGCATTAAGTCCTATAGTAGTAAAAATTAAGAGGAATAATGATGGTTAAGATAATATAAGATATTAAAAACGCCCATACTAATACTGTAATTAAGCTCCCAAAAAGGTAAAGGTGAAATGAAGTAATTTCTGTTGAATTGTTCCTTTAGATTGTGCTTGACATGGAATGTAGGTACACTAAGGTATGGGCCCTCGTAGCAGGTTCTCTTTTTTAGGGTTCTGGGGTATAATGCTTCCCACTTCCAATATTACTTCTTTTATATAGATATATTGGGTATTCTTTTATTTCTCTTCTTTTCACAGGCACCCACTCCATCTGCAAAGATTTTAAAGCAAGGAAAAACTTCAGAAGAATATTGCTGGTCCACTGAAAGTCACTCCTATCAAAAACAACTGGCAATGAGATTATTAAGGTATGTAAGTGGGATAGCGTGCGCTAGCTCCTTTATAAAGTTGGTCTTAAGAATAGATTCCAACCCCACAATCTATAAAGAGAGATTTTCAAAAAATTTTGAATTGAATTCAGGTGTAGCTAATGGTCTAAATATAGTTTGCGTTAGATTTTATGACATTTTATTATGCGAGGGGAAAAAAGAGTTTTTGTATTTATGGTTTTTGTAATAAGGCTGCTGTAGCCATGCTTTTTGAAAGAAGAAAGAATATAATAGTACAAATAAAGATTCAAATTAAGTTCAATTGAAGGTGGGACTATGACTGATAAAAAATTGAAGTATTGGTGCCTCAAAAACTGATGCTACTCTTTAGTAGTATAATGAAGCAAGATCTAGTGGGTTACAATTAATAATTAATATTACCAATTGAACAAAAGGACAAATTAACCAACATATAATTGGCTAATGAATAACTAGACCAATAAAAGTTTTTCTAAACATGCATGGATGAGAGTTATTGATAAAAAAAATATAGAGGAGAATAGTGGAAGTAGAGAGAATGATTGTTCTTTGAGGTATTCCATGGAAATATTAAGACAAATGGGAAAGTTTTGAATAATTTAACTTGGAAGCGATACTGATTAGAGGGGGAAAAAATGAAGCAATTGATGGGATATTTGAGTTATTGCTTTCTTTTCTATTAAAACATGAATCTATTAGGATTTTTCATGTTGGCTTTGTATGCGAGAAAAAATAATCCTAATATCATATATGTGGATGAGTATCAACTTGATCAAGTATTCCTGAGACACCTAATAGTTGGCATCAGAGTAGAGTCATAAATGCAGCTTGACTTTTAAAGCACCCTCTTTAGTGCCATATCAAAATTACTATAGACCTTTGAGTTGAGAGGATCAGAAACCAAGTTATTCAAAACATATTCAAATGTGATGAAATTGGAGTAGAAGTGTCCGACTTAATCTGAAATTTTGATTTAAATTACTCTGAAAATAATTCAATTTGATTTGAAATTAAAAAAATTTAATTTGAAATTGACTTGGCTTAAAAAGTAACATGTTTTAGATCTAATCGATTCTTGAGTCAATTTAAGTTGATCTGATCTTGATTCGACTAATAGGCAAACTCAATTTACCTTATTTAAATTATTTAAAATAATTTATAAATTAAAATAATATTTTTTATTGCTTAAAAATTCAAAATTAAAAGTGATTCAATTTGATCTAAAACTCAAAATGACTTTAATTCTTTTTTGCGCAATAACCCGATAATTTAACTCAACGTTTAACTCAGAGTGATCTAACCCAAATTTGACAGACAAAAAACATGATCTAAAACTAATCCTACCTGTCTGATCCAACTTATTTTTCACTTTAAATGAAATTAATATAATCCATAACTAGTTTTAGGAGCAAAGTTGAGATAAATTTAGTCATTTAAATTGGAATCTCAGCTAAAGAACTCAACAAAATTTGATACAATGATCTGGAGTAGAGAACTTGAGAGAATAAAGTGTAAAATGATGAACTTAATCATGAAATAAGGTGTAAAATTGACTATTTATATCGAATATATACCCACCTAGTTCATATTATTAAGACTAATAAAACAGCCATTATTAGTAGAAAGATATATTAGATATAGAAAATATAACAACATGGTCTATTGAGTCACTTATTATAAAACAATAAATCTATTGATGAATTGCAACAAGAATCCATGGTAGATAGCTTGGAGCATGTGCAAGGCACTAAAAGGGACGCGGGCGATCAATTTCCTAGCACAATGGGCGCAATATGTACTAGTTTGGCCTACAGTAAAATATGTATAATGAGCAAATCGGTGAAGACCACCACATCTTCTTAATTAGTGCCTAGTTTTGTGGTTGCAGATGAAGATGGGTCATGATCATCTGTTGTAGATATGTGGTGGAGACCATGTGCATGGTGTTATCTTGTACAATATAAACTATATATTCCTCTTTTCACTATCTTTTTTTTTTCTTTTCATTTAAAGAAAAAGCTGATAAAAAATATTATGGCTTTTTAAAAGCTCCACTACAAAAGCTGTTAAGCTATGGACTTAATGGTCAAAAATTGTTAAGAGACCATCACAAGTGGCTATCCATATACAACAACCAAGCTTTTAAAGGTTTTATTAGAACCTTAGGTGTGTGTGTGTGTGTGTGTGTATATATATATATATATTGTTCTTTGGTACTATGTTGTGCTTTATTTTTATAATAATGCGGTACTGGAGGTCAAAAAGCTCCTATATAGCGATATATTGTTATTATAGAACCCAGCGGACTCATGGTTGGTCTATATGGCTTCTTGTCGACAAATTTGACAAATTAAACACGGCAATAATGATGCTTTTAGAAGAATTTGTAAGCTTATCTTAGTTTCTTAGTATTTTATAAAATACAGATAAAAAAGTGTGATCGGACCATCTTCCATCTGATATTTCAAAAGAATAGAGACATAACAATAAATTATAAGCAGCTTCCCACCGACAAATGCCCATCACATACACCAAGTTAATGACACTACAAAATGGATCCATACTAATTCATCAAAAGGCCCCCTTCACGCGAGTGGGAGCTCAGAACATGACGAATTTTGACATTTCTCAAACATGTTCCCACTCTAAATAACTCCCTCACCCCAAAACAAAAAAAATGAATAAAATAAAATAAAAGTCCTGGTTTTTAAGTCCCAAAGAAAATGTCATAAGAGCTTTGGCCTTGTTGTTGAACCCCAGATAGAAACGGGGACGAGCTTAACACGGTAATGGATAAATCATTAATAATAGTTGGACTAACGTTTTATCCTATAGTAGGATTCAAGTTCTTTACATATCTGGTTCGCATCAAATTTTCAGCTTCTTTTACTAAAGAAAATTTTGTAATTAAACCCAAAACTCAAACACCACGTCATATGTGCGGAGGGAAGAGTATCAAGGAATTTTATTGTATGATCGTCTATTTTCCAAGGGTATCTGAAGGGACCGGTAGAAAGCAATGGTTTGAGCATTTATGAACTCTAGAATGATAAAAAGGAAGATAGGAGAAGAATAAGAATTTGATCCTCCATATCTCCTTTATCAACATAAGGTTAAGAATGACATGAACTAATAGGGGATTAATTCTATTTCAAGCAAAGAATCATCTTTGAGCTCTTTTTTAGAAACAAAAAGAAAGGCATATTCACATTCTTTCATCATGTTCCCTTTGCTACTTTAACTCAAGATTTATGATGAACATGATTACCTATTGAATTCCTGATAACAAATTGATAGTATATGCTCAAGAATTCCCACTACGATCTCTCAACAATGTCTTCTTACAATGGAATTGTTCGTCGGATGGTAAGTCTGCCTCGTAGTATAATAGGCGGATTTTCAAGAGTAATGGGTGGTCATAGCATAGGTAGAACATCAAGAAGAGAACCAAACCTACCATCATTAAACTTTCAACTCCAAACTCCACCACAAGAGCAGCCCCTAATTGCACCAGAAGAATGGGCTTTTCTTACGACTTTCGAGCAGCAATATGGTTCCACACATCCCTTCTTCTACGTTTGCAAATTTATGGAGGCTTTAAAGATAGCAGAGGATGAGCACAAGTTCATGTTCATGTATCTGCACTCACCCCACCACCCTTTTACTCCCTCTTTCTGTTGGGACACTCTATGTTCAGAATTAGTGGTACAGTTTCTTGATGCAAATTTTGTTTCCTGGGGAGCACTTGCTGATAGAGAAGAAGGTTCGCAAATGGCTGCAATTTTAATGCCTGCAAGCTTCCCTTGCTGTGCAGTGGTGGCTCCTGCTCCTGGCAATAGCATCGCTGTGCTGCAACAGGTGTGTGTGTGTGTGTCTATATATATATATCTTCCTCGATCCCCATCATCATATTTATGTTTTTTAGGATTGCCTTAAACCTTTTTTTTTTATTTTATTTCATTGAAGACTCTATGGGTACGCAATGGGAGTAGTCCTTTGCATTTAACTCATTAAACCAATGAAACTCTCACTATATGGGTGGAGGGAGAAAGCGAATCCAAAACTCCAACTCCCCACACTCCAAAAGAGTGCAATAGGACCACTCAGACTAAACATGATTGACTAATCTTAAAGCTTTTTTATTCATTATGTTTAGATAGAAGGGCCAATATCGCCTGCGGAGCTGGTGGAGATTCTGCAGAGGACAATAGAGGAGCAAGGATCAGCATTTCGCCATGGAAGTGCACGGGCTAAGGAAGAAGAGAAGATAAGAACAGATCGTCGATTAAGAGAAGAACAAGATGCAGCTAATCTTGCATCTCTAAAGATAGATAAGGTGTGTGTCTAATTCAGATTATATGCAAGTCTTTGATCACCAACCAAATGTTTTCCCTTTCTGTGTAGGAGAAGGAAAAATCCAAGAACTTATTACTTCCTGAGAAAAAAAAGTACTATGGTAAAGCCAAAGAAGCTTCCAATACCATTAGTGGTAGTCGGTCCCAGGATTCTCATCAAGTAACACAGGTCTTAAATACTATGACTATTAGTTATTAAATAGAGTTTGATTATTGTGATTCTAATAATTAAAGCTTTAACGAATTTTCAGATTTTGATACGGTTTCCAAATGGTGAAAGAAGAGAACACAGTTTCTTGTGCTCAGATAAGGTGCTGGCAATTTACAATTACATTGATTCATTAGGCCTACCAGGCGTTGTTAACTATAGATTGATATCAAGCTTCCCTAGAAGAGTATATGGTGTCGATCAGATGGGAATGACTCTTAAGGATGCTGGACTCCACCCTAAAGCAACTCTTTTCCTGGAATTTCTGTGATACAAGCTTTTTATAATACATATTTGCAATGAGTAAATGGAAATTTTATTCCTGAAATTACAATGGTTCTTCCTATTTTTATATTGCTGGTGAAGCTTGTTTGTGAGCTTAATATGAGTTTGGGTCATAATAAAAAGTTATTTTTCATCTTATTACTCCGATGCTTAATTAGCTAGAAATTGGAATTTTATACTGCAATAAAATGAAATTGGAACCTTAATGACTAAATTGTATAAATTTTTTCTTGTGGAAATCAAAATTTAATTACTTTTAGTTTTTATTTTTTTTTTGAGGAACTTCTAGTGTAGTTTAATTACCCATAATATGACTGAACTTTATTAATTTCTTCTTTACATCCACATATGAATTTCAATGCAGTTATTGCTGCTATCCTTGAAATAATCATGACTATTGAAAGTATGGTAATACAAAAATCCTATGATTTATATCAAAGATGAAGCTAAGACATACATATATCACCTCATTCATGATGACAATTTAAAATGAAACTAATTTCCTTATCTAACATAATGGATAAGCTTAATTCTGTTATCTGATTTCCTCTTCTTCTTCTCACATGCAAACTGTATGATGGTATGATGAAAGTGATAATTGACTTCACCAAACCTCATTATTTTAAGCTTGAAGATAAGCAAAAATTCCTTTGTGTAAATGGTTTTTCCCCAAGAAATGATTCCCATAAGATAAAGAATGAAATCCTGCCTTGAAAAGTTGAAAAAGAAGAGAATCATTGGAAAGTGAAAGGAATAGCCTAGTGGGCAGTTAGATGAAGATAAAGATTGATATAGTTGGTTTATTTTTAAAATACAAAATTTGATTGAATGGATATGAAAAATGAATAGATATAATAATAATAATAAATGATAACGTATGATATATTTGAAAATTAAAGGTAAATATAATTTAATATATGAATATTTATTTATTTTACATTTGACTTTAATTTTTTAAGTACATAATATTAGTATTGTTTATTTATTTTCTGTAATATTTTCATTCTTTTTGTATTTATATGATTAATTATTTATATCAATATAAAAATATATATCTCAAACACAGTTTAAAAAATATATTCGTATTCACTTAACTTCTAACTACGTTTACTATTTTTGGATTGAATGATGATATTAAAATAATATTTATCTTCAAAACCAGTTAAGTGGTTTCATCATAAACATATGATGATAAGTTTTGATACAAATTCCTTTTTTTGAATTCTATGTTTTACCAATTTTTCTTCTTAGCAAATATTAGGAAAGTTGCATATATAGTTAGAAAATTTTTCTTCTTAGCAGAATTAGAAAAGTAGCATATATAATCAGAATTTGGAGGGGACAGTGTCTCAATAAAACACAAAGATATGGGGAAAAAACACCAAAATAAAGACAAAATCAAAAACCCCAGCTAGCCAGCCGTGGATAAACCTGGTGAAGGACATGGACAAGCAAGAAGTTAACAATCGTATCTCTTGGCCTTGTATGGTATTGGCAGGCAACCATTTTTGTCTTAAAATAAGCATGAAAGATTTTGTGGGCCAAAACAAGAAGCAAAGATTATTATTATTATTATTGCTGAAAGCAATATATATGCAAATTTAAAACAGAGCTTATATATCCACTAAAGGTTGTCACTTGCCCTTTCCCTTCTATTGCTATGAACGGACAGCAGCTGTTAAATCTGTTGGAAAAGAATGTCTCTGCATCCATTTTGATTGGTTTGATTGGAGAGACAGGTGTTGTGTGGTGTTTCAACTGAAATGGAGGACAAAAGATATACTAAGCCCAATAGTTGACTCTATAGCCCAATTCAGCCCACATCACAAATCTCATGGGCTCCAATTATTAGCCCAAGTCCAACAAGTTGGCCCCATCTTCAGACTTACCTCAAAACGGTGATGTTTCTATCGCCTCCACCAACCACACTTTCACAAACCGATTTTCCTGGAAAACAAACAACCGCGAAGCTGTCATGTCGCCATGCCCACAATCTTGGCTAACTTTTCTCGATAAAATGGCGCTTCGAACTTGCCCCAGTGTAGGCCGCCTATTAATTGCTCCTATCAATTGACTTAAACTCCCTCCCGAAACTGCAAATTCTCAATCCAGAACTGCAGTTTAAACCGTAATCAGTCTCAAAAGGTAACCACTTTCCATACTTCGCTCTTCTGGTTCCGTTTGTTTTTTGTAACTCGTAATTAGGGTTTCAAATTTAATTGTGGTTCAACTGTGTGTGTGTGTTTTAATAAAGTCTGCATTTTATAGCAGCTAGTAGCAGAAGTAAAGGACAGGCTAGAAAAAGAGCATCATAGTCTACCATTGGGCAAAAATGGAAGAGATGATAAAGACATGATCCTGCGGTTTCTAAAAGACAGAAAGTATGCGAAATTGACCAAAGCCATTGTATACTCCTCCACTGCCTTATTCTTTCTTTCTTTTTTGAAATGCTGATTGATTTGCTGTGTTGAATAATCTTGTTCATTAAATTGACAACTTCAATGTGATGCATTGATGTTGTTATTGTAGCTTTTTCTTTGTGAACTTATCAGGTTTGCTTTGGTTCGGTTTGATCTTTGTTCTACACTTCTTAGAAATGGCGTCAAGAATTTGGAGTTTCTAAATTGACTGAAGAGGCTGTGAAAGTTGTAGCAGACACTGGAAAAGCTTATGTGCATGACTTTCTTGATATTTATGACAGGCCAGTGCTTGTAGTGGTGGCATCCAAGCACTTTCCTGATGTAAGTTGTGTAGTTGAAGTGCTCCTGTTTTTCATTGTACAAATCTCTCGGCTTTGGAAGAAACCATTATTTGTTTTTATTGGTTTTCACATGAATGTGCAACAATCAGAAAAAAGAAAGGAGCAATGTGTATTTTGTGTCTATGTTAAGGATAATATTGACTGGAGGGAATGATATTAGGGAATTTCTCACCTTCTCTTATATATAATCAATGTGCTCGACTCAAGCAAGTCTTGCTCCAAACTAGTTGGGATTCAGTAATGAATTTGAAAAATATCTGTAACAGTTTTATTATAGATTTTGGATGAATTCCTGATAAGATATTTTTGCTTTTCCTTTAATGCAGTTAGCACCTCATCCCTCTCTTACAATTGTTATTATACTATTGCCTGTCTAGCTACTAATAACATTTTTTTTAACTGCTGGATGAATTTTTTTAATGTTTCATCAGCGTGTCTTGCATAATTTCATAACTCATTATTAATTTGAATGTCATTGTTCATTTGTTTTGGGTATGGGTCCTAATAGTATAAAATGAGTGATTCCAGACACACGATCGTGTTGAGAATGAGAAGTTGTGTGCCTTTCTAGTTGAGAAGGCACTGGCAAAGCTCCCAGCTGGAAAAGAGCAAATACTTGGGAGTATTTGGTCTCAGGAACTTCAGTATTGAAAATGCAGATCTCAAGTTCTTGACCTTTGTGGTAATTTTTTGAAATTTGATGCTGATATTGTGGAGTGAAAACCTGTTCCTTTCTTGCTGTTTGGCTATTACAACTTTGCTTGTACTGTAGTGGCAACAAATTTTTAGGGGGATAGTTGTTTACTAGTTTGTCAATTCATCAAATCCTATAGAACTAAATTTCATTTTCTTGCCCTCAAAGGAAAACATGATATTTCTCTCATACATTCTAATTGCTTCATAGTGATATTTCTGTACTGGGGTATACCGAATTCTGCATGACTACTCAAAAGGTGGTTGTAATATATCTGAAGTAAATATTTAGTATAAACCTGTTGTTGCTTGAGACAGTGATAACGAAAAATCATATTTACTTAACTTCTCTTGTCTCCTTGCTTTATTCGAAGATTATAATGGGACATAATTTCCAGGCAATTGTATCAGTGAAAATTTGGGTTGATTTGTTACTTTAATTTTTGGCAGTTTGATGCGTTTTACTACTATTATCCGAAGCGGTTGGGCGAAGTCCTATTTGTGGATGCTCCCTTCATATTTAAGCCAATTTGGCAGATGGCCAAGCCCTTGCTAAAATCATATGCTTCTCTGGTATGATAACTTTGTATTTCATCATGTCTTAGTATCTTTGCATATTTTTGTACAATCAGGCTCAGGAGATGTACTTTAAGTCTCCAGATGCACCTTTCATTCAGCTTCTGATATTTTAAATTTGTTCCAGCTCATTTTTGGTATGTTAATGTATTGGTTGCCAAAAAAAAAGGCCAACACTTGGAGGGCATATAATTAGATTAGCATAACTGACTCGTTGTTTGACTTGCATGGTTAACCTTGTAATTCTTAGTTGAAAATTTGTTGGTCTGCGTTTTCATGTATAATGTAGGAACTTCCTGCTTCCTGCAAAAAACTGACACCTGTGCCGATCATTCATGTAGCCTATTGACATTAACTTTGGTTGAAACCTATTTGAAACTAGTCATTCTACATCTTTTTGATACCTATGTTTTTCTGCTTTTCTGCCTTTCTGCATATTCTTATTCATTTCAACTCTTCATTTGTTTCTGAAGGTGAGATTTTGTTCAGTGGGTGCTGTCAGGAAGGAATATTTTACAGAAGAAACTGTGCCACCAAACTTTACAAATTAAGAGCATCCTCGTTAAACTACCTAAGATCAAATAAGATGTTCTTGTGGACGTCTTCCCATCCAATCACAAGTTAGACCAGCCCAAAGAAATGGAAGTGATTAATTACTAAGGTATGTAGTTAATCATCTAGAACCATACAGTCTTATGCATGTTCTTACGCCTCAGTATCAACATCGAGCGCATCCTGACTACCATATATTATTATTCTGCAAAAAAACAATTCCTTAGGGAGAGAGTAAAATAAGGAGGAGAGGAAAATAAGAGGTGAAAATAAGGAAGAAAAGGGTTTTTACCCTGTTTGGGAAGGGAGTAAAATAAGGAGGGAGAAGGAAAATAAAAGTTATTTTCTCCCCTCCCTTTGCTCTCCGAAACGGAGAGAGAGAGAAAAAACTGGGGAATGAGGGCCAGTGTTGTGAAATGACGATTATGCCTATGTACATTTTGATAACTTACCGAGTTTGGTCTCTGGCGATTTTCGGCCCCATTTGATACACAGAAAATTCAAGAAACCAAGTGAATATCATGTACATGTGTTTCTCTGTTTCCTTCAGATCGCCGTCTTTTTCCATCGGCTGTATAATTCAGTAGCTGACTAGAAAACAGTGCAGATAAGCATAATTTTATATATTGCGAGTTTGTTTCTACCTTTTTTTTTTTGTTAATTTTTTTTTCTATACATGTGATTGTTGATTTGGTTTGATACCATTTCCTTGTTATTGGACTCTGAAGCAATTTAGAATTTCGGGTATGTTGGACTGAATTTTTGTATGGCTTAGATTAAGTTTGAAGTGTGGAGTGCGGACTTAGATTTGACCCTCTTGATTTTTTTCCCCTTAATCCTTGTTTTTTTAAATCTGTATTAGCATGACGGTATTGATTATTTTGCTCTTCTAAGTGGAGATGGATGTGGGTTTTTGATTTAGGTATAGAATTTCATAGTTAATGAGATTGGTAACTGAAGTT
>CATIWR010120279.1:0-12713 GCA_949677035.1 Omphalea diandra | reverse complement strand
TATTGTCACTTATCTTTATTATATATTTAGAATTTTGAATAACCAATATAATTAATTTAAATCTTAGTTTTTTATTTAGAATTTTATTTTTTACTTTTTCTAACTTCTTATTTAAAAATTGTTTAAAATTTTATACTTTTTAGATTTTTCTAAATTTTTATATGATTTTGACTTTCTATTTAGAATTTTTTATTTTTTTAATTTAGAAGGTTACTTTTTCTATATAGTAATAGAATTTTCTAATTTTTAGAAATTTTTTGATATAACAGTTTTTTGTAATATAATATAAAATAATGAAATATATATATATATATATATATATATATATATATATATATATATATATAAGATAATTGTAGCTATTGATTCATAACATCAATTTTATATGACACAATTTTAAGTGAAAATTTATTAAATTTGAATGAAGTAATTTCTGATAATCTATTATATTGTCACTTATCTTTATTATATATTTAGAATTTTGAATAACCAATATAATTAATTTAAATCTTAGTTTTTTATTTAGAATTTTATTTTTTACTTTTTCTAACTTCTTCTTTAAAAATTGTTTAAAATTTTATACTTTTTAGATTTTTCTAAATTTTTATTTAGAATTTTTATATGATTTTGATTTTCTATTCAGAATTTTTTATTTTTTAATTAGAAGGTTACTTTTTCTATATAATAATAGAATTTTCTAATTTTTAGAAATTTTTTGATATAACAGTTTTCAGTAATATAATATAAAATAATGATATATAAATGTATTATATATAATTATTTAATAATGATAATTTGAAAACTAAGTTTGAAATTGGAATATATATTGATGTTGATTAGATATGGCTTTAGATGTTTACTTCAAGAACCATGATATATTAAATGGCTGACTTTTGGTCATGTCGACTGATTTTAGGATAAGGAAACCTTTACCCTATCCTAAACAGATTTTCTTTTGACAAAATGTTAAATATTATAGTGTCATGTATAGTATTGTGTATCATAATTAATATTTTAATTATTTAAGTAATAATTTTATTTATGTTTATATTTATTTATTATTTTGGATAATTTTATTTTAATAAAATTATTATAAATAATTAGTAAATTATATACATAATTTAAAATTTTATACAATAACATCATATTGTAATGTTATCGTATAATTCACTAATAAAACTAGAAAAATATTAAAAATAGAGTCTTATTGATGGAAATCTAAGATTGAGATTGGTTTTGTAGGCTTTAGTTGAGGTAAGGGGTAACAATTAGTGCCGTATCAATGTAAAAAATACTCAAGTCTAATATTACTCGTTTAATTCATCGTATTAAAATCTTGATTTGTACATTAATATGTTTATAAAACAAGTTATACGACATGATCTGTATAACACGTTTAATTGATAGTGTCATAATAAATATTAACATGTCATGATATGAAAAATTAAAAAATATTTAATTTTTAACTAAAAAAATTTATATATTGAGAAAATAAAAAATAAATATAGAAAATTTAAGCAAATATAAGATTAGATTCAAAAATATTTTCTTGTATACAAATACATTTACTTAAATTATATTTAAACACGTATATCTCTGTAATTGTTAACTATTAATTCAATTATATAATTGTGTTTAATAGTATCTATTATAAATAAGGTGAGTTAATACATTTAAATCTATTTTTTTTATCATTTCATAAATGAATTGAATCATTTATAATAAATATCTATTTATATCAAATCCAAATCCATTTAACTATGTATATTATCGCGTTGTTTAATTGTATTACATAAAAATTGCCAACCTAAGTTGAAGCAACTGATCATGATGTATGAAACACTGGACAGTTGTTATGTAATGTTGCTCATGTCTCATTTTAACTATAATAAATCAAAGGTCAGGCAAAAGAAAAGTGGCATTTGGCATGAAATTGCTCTAACAACTTGTAATCATCATGTCTATGCATTCCGTTAGTCAATAGTGCTATGCACGTGATCTAATCGTGCCAGTTACCTGGCTACATTGAGGTTTCAGTTGGCCTGATCTTTCAGTTGATTGCGAAATACTAATAGATATCAATCCCTCCATTTTTACAAGTTTGGCGCACAGTTTTCTTCGCTGATTGCTAGAGCTTCTATTTCACACAATACCTTAATTAAATAATTTTGTTGACCTTAGGTTTACCCATATGGCTAGGTAAAATGCCCAATTCTTTGAACCTACACTTAGTAATCCTAATTCTTATCTAGTAATACTTTTTTAGAAATTTCATCACGACACCATCAACCCTACACTATATATATGAGTTATAAATCGCAAATTCATGAGTTCAATATATGCATAAGGTTTTGATATTTACTATCTCTATATAGCTAGCTAGCATTGTTAAGAAAAAATTAAAATGTACGGCGAAAAAATTACAGTTCGAAGCATTGATTGGGGGAGGGGGGGGGGTGGCGGCGGCGGGGAGCGGGATTAGAGGCATTATCCCAGGAACCATGCTCAGTTTTCTAGAATCCAAACTACAAGTATGCTTTTAAAAAAAAAAAAATTATTTCTTTTGTTATTACATCAGAAATTTTTTAATGGAAAATGAAGATTTCAGTTTTTTGAATTTCTAAATTTTATAATTCAAGATAGACATCCAATCATTAAACTCTTAGCTTAGTAGAAGAATAATATATATATATAAGTCTTCCAAATTATATGCAAGTATTTAGTTCCAGACCTTTTCATGGTGAATGTGTTACTGAAAACGCAAAAGGATTTAAGATGTGAAGTGATTTTCTAACCTCACAAGATTCGCTCTAAAAAAGAGGTAGAGTAGTTTAAAAAAGTTTTTAACGAAAACTAGAAGAGTAAAAATGGTAAAAAGTACATACATATACATAAATTCTCTAAAATATCAAATAACATGAAACAAAACAAAAACTCTAAAACGTCAAGTAAAATGAAACTGAGGGAGTACAAAAAATACTCCAACTGAATATTTAATATTTTCTTAATGGATATACAAAACTTACATGAATTCTAGATATGTACCAGAAAAAGTTCAAAAAATAATCTATCCACTGTCACGAAATTCACCCAAATCATTACCTCCTTTCTTTTTTGCAACGATGGGGTGATTGATTTCTCATTTTGAGGGGTTAAGAGTGCTGCATTTTAGATGCATGTAATAATTTTCCTATGAGAAAATGATCAAACAAATAACAATTAATATTATTGTTTAATTTTATCTGTTTTCTTAAAATTAATTTGTGGTTTTAATGTCTAGCGGAACTATAATGAGACTGAATGCTTTTGTTACGACTTGATTAGATTAATATTGTAAGAGTTTGCACTGATCTGATGGATGCTATTGTATAAAAATAAATATTACAATAATTATGCATTCAGGCAGAGATTGATGCTTCTAAGGATGCCTTGCTATCTGATGTTTGTGTCAGTACTTCCTCATCTCCTATTTATTTTCTTGCTTATCACTTCACCGCTAACGATTCTGAAGGGAGTACCAGAAAATTTCACCTTGTTGATGGTGGGACAGCAGCAAACAACCCTGTAAGAGATATCGTCCTCTATATATTCATATGTATAGCTATGCAACTATTCAGAGCATATTAACTTTTTTCACATCAGTTATTTCTATACTTAGATCATAAATCACCATATGAAAATACTCAGTCCTGATGCCCTAAACAACTGCATAGTATTCATATTTTGTTATTGTTAATTTAGCTTTGATTAAGGTTTGAACTGTTAATCTCACAGCGTTGAGTTCTAATGCCCTAATAAACAACTGTGGTGTTGACTTTGATAAAATGGTCTGAATCTTGAAATGAAGGCATTGCTGGCCATGAAACCAACCGGAACAGTCTTCCCTGAGGAACCAGATTTAGCACCAGTACAAGGCCTAGAATATGGAAAGTACCTGGTGATACCCTTAGGAACTGGAGCATCAAAAGTTGAGAAGAAATACAACGCAAAAATGGCGGCAAAGGGGTGAATTCTAAGCTGGCTTTATAGAGAAGGCCATTCTCCATGAGTTGATGCCTTTACCTATGCTAGTGGAGACATGGTTGACCTTCACATGTCCTTAATTTTCAAGTCCAATGGTTGTGAGCATAACTACCTTCGCATACAGGTACAAAAATCAATTCCAACAAATGTGCCATATGTTTGTAGAAATTTGATTAAACCTTATAATTAAGTGATAAAATCAATTGGGTTGTTTGAAATAAATCAGGATGACACATTAAGTGGGGAACCTTTGTCAACAGACAAAGCAACCCGGAAGAATTTGGAGGAGCTTGTGAAGATTGGTGAAGGGCTTTTGAAGAAGCCTGTTTCAAGCGTTGACTTAGTGGAGTTTTTAAAGCAGGTGAAAATTTAGGCACTAATGAAGAAACTCTTATCAGGTTTGCAAAATTGCTATCAGAAGAAAGGAAACTCCGCAGGCAGAAACTTAAACATCGCAAGGACTCCAATTAACATGCCATTGCCATATATATAATATATACATATACATGCTCAAAAATGCAAACAAGAACACTCAAAAGTGCCCCCATTAATTGTTTCCAAGTTGGATATAGTTGATTCAATAATATTGTGTGTTTGTATTCTATATCTAAAAAATAGAATAAAGTGATGTCAGAAAATCAATTAATTAATATATATATATATATATATATATGATTAATTTTAATTTTAGAATTTATTTAATGATTAATTTTGATCTCAAAATTTATTTGAGAAAATAACTTGTTATATATTACATTTATAATTTATTTGAGATGACCGTTTGTCATTTATAAAATTAATTATTTGACCAATAAATGACTAAATATGTATTAGTTTGATATATGAAATTATTTGTTTAAAAAGTATAAATAAAAATAGAATAAAATTTAAAAATATTATGTATATTATCTATTTAAAAATATATATTATTTATTTATAAAATAAATATTTTAAATTATTAATATTTATAAAAATATTTCAAATAATATTTTAAATTATTATTGTCTCACATAACACATCAATTGTTGACAAATATGTACATGTATAGAGTAATTACATTATTTCCGCTACCATTGTCATCCTCATCACTCCATCAAAGTCACTCCCACCCACTTTCGGCCACCTATCAGAATTATTCACCTTCGGCCATTAAGCTTACCCAACATTATATTTGTCGCCTTTTGTGAATAAGGGTTAAAGTGATTTAAATAGACAGAGGTTAGACTTATAATAAATTGAATTCATGAATTTTAGATCCAAGACCAATATTAATAAAATAATTTTATTTTTATAAATTAATTTAGATCTTAAATTTAGTTTAAAATAACAATTGTTATTTGTTAATTAACTATTTATTTAAAATAAAAATTTGATATTTGTTAAACTAATTATTTGAAACATAAGCGATTAAAATTTTTACACAAAACTATCTAATTAAACAAAAATAAAAATCATTAAAAGAAACTATAAAATAGATAATTATAAAATACAATGTTAAAAATAATTTCATATATTATCTATGTTAAAAATAAATATTATTTATTTAATCATATGTTTTATATGAATATTTTTTTAATTCATTAATATTTTAAATATATTTTAAATAATATATTAAGTTATAGTCATATAAAGCACAAATTATTGACTGGTATATCTAATTAATTCTTATATCAAACTCAGTTTTAAATAAGTATTGGCCATTTATCAAGTAATTATATTGATAATATAAGATTTTTGATAAGTGATAATATAATACACTTTTATTTTGCAATGTAAGAACCAAATAAATAATTAAATATTTTGTTTTCTCAATTAATTAAATAAATATAAAAGTTTAATAATGCAAGAAATTTTTTTGCATAAAAAATAATTTATAAAATTTAAAAATATTGAAAGAAATTCAATTTAATTATTTTTCAGACTTTGATAATAATAAGTATTTAATTTCTTGTATAATAAAAAAATTTAAGTGAGTCAAAGAGAAAAAAACCAATAAAAAAGAAAAAGTAAAACTATGAAATTTTTTTATTTTTTATCAAAATAATTATATTATTGTTAAATTAATTATAATAATTTAATTATTATTTTTTACTTTATCATTTTATTTACTTAAAAATCTAATTAGATAATAATTTTTATCAAATAATAATAAATTTTAATTATTATTCATATATTAATTTTCATTATTCAATTAATTAATAATTAATTAATTAAAATAAATATTAAATTAATTATTATAATCATATCGCGCCATGCACAGATTCAAAACTAATTATATACAATTTTTATACTACAACTTGCATAATTTGAAAATTAATTTCCCATAATACTGAATAAAATTTTGTAAAAGGAGTTAACTGTAACCATAAAAAAGGGGCCAGTTCTGAGAATATCTCATGTAGATTGTGATTACTTAAAAAAAATTTTCTTAAGGATCAATTACTTAATTATTAATTCATACTAAAAAGAAAGTGGGGCATGTATATATCTATGTTTACAACTCAATAATTGTATCACAAATATTCGTATTCCTATTATTTGTTTTTCTACTTTTGGAAGGAGAATTGAGAATCGTAATCTTGCAGTACAGCTTAGTTTCTTAATTTATAAAGAGGATTGAAGGAAGAGTTTTCCATTTTTGTTGTTTAACTTCATGGATGAGCTACAACGATAGATAGCTATTCTCTTCCCACAAGATATTGGGATACAATGGTATTGTAGATACAAATAAGGCAAAAATAGTGCATATGTGTGTACTAACTATTTAGAATGTGACATGTAATACCAAGTGTCAATTGTAAATCTTAGATAGCGATAACATATTGATAAAGGTGTTAAAGAAGATAAAATTTAATCTAATCTAAAAATTTGTATTATGATAACTCATAAGAGTTTTATTTGCATAATATTTGGCATTTTGGAGATGTAAAATATCAATTAATATGATTTAATGTAAAAAGTGTAATTTAACTTCTAACTTAGAGATTGTATCATATAGATAATCCTAGATTCTTAGCTAAAGGTGTGCGTCATTTCACTCCAATCTAGCTACATTTGTAGTTGGATTTTGGAGGAATTGAAGAGTGCTACGATACGTGTTCACAATGGCAAAAAATTTTTATTTTTAATATAACTATATTATATTTTACGGTACATTATAATAAATATATTATAAATAAATATGGTATATTATGATAGGTATTTATTATATATTATATTATATTATATCAATATATTATATATGGTATTAAATTTTTATAAATATATTAAATTTCTTATAAAAAATAAATATTTATTAAAAATTAATAATGGTGGTATAATGATAAGTGTGAAATAAAAGATGTGTGTAACTTGTAAATGTATGAATAGTATAATATTAATAAAAAATATCAAAAGAGTTATAAGAAGGAATATGTGAAAAATATTCTTTTTGGAGTTAAAAATGGAGTAACGAGTTATAGTAAATTTACTATAAAAATTACATTTTGGAGTAAAAAAAATGAGAAAATCGAGTTGGCAAAGGTTAGATGATATTTGCATTTAATTCTTTTTATACAGTAAAACATTTATAAATAGTTTATTACTAATTTATTTGTGGTTTATTACTGATTATAATGTTTACAAGGTAAAATCTTTCAAAATTTTATTTAGTTTTAATTTCAGTTTATTAGCTAAGAAACTTTCAAGAGTAATGTAATCTTAAAAAAAATTATGATAGAATTTATGTAGAAAATATTTATTTTATTTTATTTACTTTGATTTCAAATTTACCTATTTAAAATTTTTAAAAATTAAGTACGTAAAACTCATAAAACAGTTTGTAAAAAATGTTTCTTTTAGTTTTATTTTGAATTTACTTTTAGTTTATGAAACTAACGATAAAACAAAAGAAGAAAAAAAATAATTTGAACATAGACATCATTTTTAACGTCTAAAAAACACGATTTTTTCTTTTTTCATGACTAATTTTTAATTCAAAAATATTCATTTGTTAACTGTTTTTCATCTAAAATGCATTAAAACTCGTGATTTTTTATTCTAAACAATAATAACAATAAAAAACTATTAAATCTTAGAAAACAAAAGCAAAAACTCACATGTATCATCATTTTTTTACTATTTTTTAAAGTGAAAAAAAAAAAGAAAAATAGTTTATCAGATGCATGATAAACCAAAGACCAAAATAAAAAACAAAATGATTGTAAAACAGAGAACAAAGATAGTAATAGTGCAAGAGTCGTAACAATATAAAACAAAAAAAGTGAAATCGAAAAAATTAAAAGTAACTTTCATATATCATAAATTCTTTTAATAATACTCGAGATATAAATATCTTTATTAAAAAAAGAAATGGTGAAGAGTGTACTTTCTCCATATATATATATATATATATATAGTGGCCCATACCTAAAAAATCAATCACGTCAATTACTTGCACAAGCAGCATCTCAATCTTGGTTAAATACTTCAATTACCCCATTGCCAGGCCGTACAATGAACAAAGCTAGTTAAGGAAAGTGTTTTACTTTAGACGGTTATTTACGACACTACCAACTGGTGGAACCTTTATCTATATATAAACAAAATATAGAAGGCTTCCATGTGTATATATGATTTCATATGTTATTAATAATAATTAGTTGTTAAAAAGACATGGATGTTAATACTCTTAGTGATGAAATCAACCCGTCAACCTAGAATTACAGTTCTAAGCATTGATGGAGGCGGCATTAGAGGCATTATTCCAGGAATTATCTTGAGTTTCTTGGAATCTAAACTGCAGGTATATATATGTATGTATGTGTGCGCGCGCACACTTTCTTTTTTACACATATAGACAAATAATATGCAGGCATGCATATTCGGCATCCCTATTTAATATGTTCTCGTTGATAGATCGCTTGCACCTGACAACATAGACAGCAAATTAATATTCATTATATAAATTAACAAATTAAAATATTGGAGTAATTCCTGATAGAATTGAATATAACGAGTCTCGGTTATTGAAGCTAGTAATTTCTATACATAACGATAAGATATTATTGAGAGAATGATTATGTTTATGCACAATATTTGTAGATATCATAGTTCCCAAGTATTATATTTTATTTTGATTAAATCCATCCTACTCTGGTATGGAATTAAGACAGTGAGATCATTGATGGTGTGAAATTGTAGGAATTGGATGGAGAACAAGCCCGAATTGCAGATTACTTCGATGTGATTGCAGGAACTAGCACAGGAGGTCTAATAGCAACCATGTTGACTGCTCCTGATGAAAATAGACGTCCTCTATAGACTGCAAAAGACATAGTTCCATTCTATCTCAAGCATTGCCCTAGAATATTTCCTCAGTCCTGGTAACTAATAACTAGACGAAATATAAGCGCGTACTTATGATCTCCATTAATTAATATCTAATTAACTTGTTATCATACTATTAGTGAAACAGTTATGAAACTGAAAGCCTTAATGGGACCAAAGTACGCTGGTAAGTATCTAAGGAAGCTAATTCGCAAGATACTTGGAACTCGAAAACTGCACGAAACTGTAACTCGTGTTGTTGTACCTACATTCGACATCCAATTACTACAACCTGCTGTCTTCTCAACCTTTGAGGTAATTAAAACTATACTATATGTTATACTATGCAACTATTAATTATTTAATTTTCTTAGTCATAATTATTTAAAAAATTTGGCTAATTAGCCTAGGATTACATATGTATATGCAGGCGGAAATTGATGCTTCGAAAGATGCTTTATTGTCGGATATTTGTATAAGCACTTCCTCAGCTCCAACGTACTTTCCTGCTTATTTTTTTTCAAATTAAGGATTCAGAAGGGAACTACAGGGAACTCCACCTTGTTGATGGAGGCATCACTGCAAATAACCCTGTAAGGCTATAAACCTTTTCATGCAAAAGAATTGCTACAAGCAGCTCATGCCCTTCACCTTTTTTTTCCATACCATAGAAGAATATTTGAAAAAGCTGGCTGCAGTAGATAAAAATAAAACTCATCATAATTCATATTTGAAAAGGCATTGCTGGCTATGAAACCAACTGGAACAGTCTTCCCCGTAGATCCAGGTGCCTTGCCAGAACAAGCTCTACAATATGAGAAGTATCTGGTGCTTTCCTTAGGCACTGGAACTTCTAGGATAGAGAAAAAGTACAGCGCGAAATCAGCTGAAAATTGGGGAATTCTTAACTGGCTTTACAGAGAAAGGATTTGTATATTAGTTGATATCTTCACGCATGCTATTGGAGACATGGTTGACCTTCACATGTCCTTAATTTTCAGATCAATCAAATGTGAGCAAAACTACCTTCGGATCCAGGTACTCTAGTAGCTCATTATTACTTCTTCTACTCTCAATAAATGGACCCTAATTGTGTTTATGATAAAATTTCGTTTTTGGGTTTATTGGAGGCCTAAAACTCCCATCATTAATGTAGAATTGCCATCATATTACTGGAGAGAGAATCGAACTCGAAATCCAATACTTTCCACACTAATCTACACAAAAATAGGCAAAAAAAAAAAAAAAAAAAAGAAAAGAAAAAAATCTTAAGATCTTGGAAACTAAAACCTCCTCTGAAGCCAGCATGCATGTTCTTAATTTACTACACGAGCATATATATATATAATTAAACCTGTGCGCCACTAATGAGTTTTAGCTAAGTAATGGAGTGCTTTCCTTCTTAAGCATTTACGCACTTGTCCAGCTTCGCCTCTATATATGAACTGAAAGTACGTAGTTCTATATGCTACTAAATGGTTCTGATATTTTTACTGAAATTTATGTATCAATTAGGATGACATGTTGAGTGGGGACACATCTTCAACAGATAAAGCAATCCAAAAGAATTTGGAGGATCTTGTGAAGAAAGTATTTGCAGAAACCTGTTTCAAGGGTTAACCTAGACACTGGCATTTTTGAACCAGCTGAAAATGAAGGCACTAATGAAGAAGCTCTCATCAGGTAATTAACAATATTTAATTAATCCAAATATATTCTCTTTCTCTTTAGGGGAAAAAAATTGTGTACTTTCTGCAATATATATATATATATACACACACACACAGAGCTTAGCTTGCAATTTTGTTTTCCTCATTGGCCATTGCAGATTTGCAAAATTACTGTCAGAAGAGAGGAGACTTGGCAAGAAAGAATTTGAAAAGTGTCAAAATCCATTTTAGGCGTTATATGATTTAAAAATTTAAAATTTAACATAAATTTCTCGAAATAAATATTATATGGCTGAAATGAATTTCTTCATTTGAATTTGATTTTATTTGATTGTAATGTTAGTATTGTAAGTGTATTTACCATTATTTTGTAATTCATTGAGGAATAAAAAGCATGAAGAAGACTCCCAATAATCATGCAAAGGTGGAAATCACTAGTCATCCATATTATTTCATTTACAATTACCCTTACCATATCATTTGAAATCTTTATGTACATATATACAAGTCAATTTACACTAATTATTATCATTGCTAGATTATTGCTTTTGTGCTCTGGATATATAAAAAATTAATGGATATAATATAAGCAAAATAATGCAACATATTATCATTTATTCTTTCATTGGACACTAAAAGAGTCATAAATTGATTCCTAATTACATTTTTTTCATTGAATTAATTAAATTACCACCCAATGGACAGTCATATATTATATAATCAACTAGTGATATAATGATAAGGGTGCATGTATTTGACACTTTTTGATTTCATTTCTAACTTTTTCCCTTTTTTCTCTTCACCATTGGAAATCCATATAATTAATATTCTTAATCATATGACATATATGAGCACAATGAACGCACAATAATTTGGATATAATTGTACCAATAAAAAAGGGAAAAAAGCTGAAATTAAGATGATGTGTGAACGTAATAAATTATTTTTTTTCCCTGAAATGGACAACAATGAAAACATTGTTTAACCAAATAATTGAAAAAGGAGATAGAGTTTTATAAAATCTTAAACCAAATAATTATCCTTGCCAAACTAAGGTACATATAATAATTGATTGCTTTCCCACGGAATGGATTTTGAAAAGACCCTTTTCATCCTAAATTTGAAATAATTGAAAATTTCCATCCATGTGATTTCGACATTAATTCCCAATTTTATAAAAGGTCCATCAATTTTATTTTAATGAATGCTTCCACGTTTCAAGTCCACAATTTTTAGCAGTTAAGAAAAAACCATATTAGTATGTGCTCGTCAATTATTCCGTTTAATGAATTCAATCAATTATATATATTAATTTCAGTTTTAAATTCATTTTTGAATGAGTATTTGTCACTTGTTAAGTAATTATATAAATATTTTTAATATGTGATAATATAATATCTTTTTATTTTGCTGTATGGTAAAAAAACTAATAATTAAATATTTAGTTTTTTAATTAATTTAAAAAAATATAGAAGAATTAACAATATAAGAAGTTCTATACATAATAATAATTTAGAAAGTCTAACAATATAAGAAATTCTTTACATTGTTTAATTTTTCATATGATAATAAAATTAAAAATAAAGAAAACCAACAAAAAATGAAATATTTTATATAAAAAATTTTATTAAAATTTATTATACTAACTAGTTTTAACAATTTGATTTGAAAAGATGTTATATATATATATATATATATATATATATATATATA
>CATIWR010120228.1:0-12931 GCA_949677035.1 Omphalea diandra | reverse complement strand
CTGGTTTTAAGTCTCATTGTTTTCCAAACCATGTTTTCAAATTAAACAAAGCCTTATATAGATTAAAACAAGCTCCAAGAGCTTGGTATGAAAGGCTTAGTTCATTTCTCTTGAAAAATGATTTTGAGAAAGGGAAGGTGGACACCACACAATTTGTCAAAAAACACAAGCATGATACATTAATTGTTCAAGTCTATGTTGATGATATTATCTTTAGTGCCACTAATGAATCTCTTTGTAAGGATTTTGCTAAGTGTATGACTAGGGAATTTGAAATGAGCATGATGGGAGAGCTCAAATTCTTTCTCGGTCTACAAATCAAGCAATCCAAGGAAGAGATCTTCATCAACCAAGCCAAATATATAAAGGAAATGCTAAAGAAATTCAAAATGGATGGTTGCAAAGTAGCTAAAACTCCACTGAGCAGTACCATCAAACTAGATAAGGATTAATAGGGTAAAGAAGTAGATGAAAAGAGATATCGAGGTATGATCAAATCTCTACTCTATCTTAATGCTTCAAGACCAGATATCGTGTTTAGTGTTTGCATGTGTGCTAGATTTCAATCCTCCTCTAGAGAATCTCATTTAAATGTTATTAAAAGGATCTTTAAGTATTTGCATGGCACAATACACTTAGGGTTATGGTATCCTAGGGATTTTTCATTTAGTCTCATAGGGTATTCAGATGCGGATTATGCGGGTAGCTTGCTAGATAGAAAAAGCACTTCCTGGACTTACCAATTCATAGGTGAATGTCTAATTTCGTGGTTTAGTAAAAAGCAAGTATCGATTGCCTTATCAATCGCAGAAGCCGAGTATGTGACAATGGGTTATTGTTACACCCAAGTTCTTTAGATGAAACAATAATTAAAGGATTTTGGCAAAATAGTTGATCACATTCCCATCAAATGTGATAGCACAAGTGCTATTAATCTTTCTAGAAATCCCATCCAACACTCTAAGAGTAAGCACATAGATATTAGACACCATTTTCTTAGAGATCATATGCAAAAAGGTGATGTTGTGTTAGAATTTATTAACGCAAATCATCAACTTGCAAACATTTTCACTAAATGTCTAAATGAAGAAAGGATGAACTTCATTAAGAGAGAATTGGGAATGCTTGATGGAAGTTCCCTAAAGTGAAAATTTTGATGCTATGATTGATTGTTATGTATGTTATCATGAGTGATGATTGTATGAACAGATTTAATATTTATTTATAGTGGATCACATGTTTTCAAAATTTTATCATACTTATCCTTGCTGACTCATAATTTGCAGTCGCTATTCCTTCTTAACGATCACGAATTACAAGTCAATTTCACCCGGCTATCAAATGTCAATTCACGGTCGCGAAAATTGCTCTCCACAACAAATTTTGGTCAGTTATTCAAAAATATAACCGTTGACGTGCCTTTTCCCAAGGAAAATTTATCCGTTACTCATATTTTTCAGAATTTATGGTTGCGACTTCCGATTTTGCGAATGCAAATTAGAGTAACCATCTAGGAAATTAAGTAATTTGATTGCCAACCGTTTCCTCTCTTTATTTAATTCATTTTTTAGTCATTTATGACCATTTTGGTACCCCTTCAAGCCTATAAATACCCCACTTCAACAGTGTTTTCCTCACTTCACTTTCAAACACTTCATCTCTCTCTAAAATCTCTCAAGCCTTCTTCCTCTCTTTTATAATGGTTCCTAAGAAATTCTCCAAGGCTGATAAAGGCAAGGTAGTGGCTCAGGCCTTTGCACTTACTGTCCTCCATCTCATGAAGGGAATCACCAAAGAGGAAAAGGAGAGATTCAAGGTGAACTCCTCTAAAATGATTCTGCCAAACAAAATCCCATCGACTTTTATGTTAGAGACATTGGGCATCAATGCGGAGATTCGCGCCTTTCTCTCCAATCTGAGCTAGAATGAATTCATCTTCCGAGATGAACCAGGATATGAGGAGGTTGTACGTGAGTTCATGTGCATCGTACAACTAAGTTAAAAATCTGATTCGAGAGCCGACCAATACGGGTTGGTGTTTCGGGCCTTCGGCGACCCCTTTTACATCACCTTCAACCAATTATCCTCACTTTTCAACCTACAAGTCGGAGAACATATCCCATTCATCATCTACGCACTCGACGTCATCTACTCTGAATTTTAGTCGGAGATATCCATTGAAACCAAACACAACCCCCACTCCTCCTTATCCAAACACATAAAAACCCTACCCCTGTGGATCCTTCATCGCATCATCACCTTCTCAGTCAATGCAAGAGGTGATGGTAATGAGAAGGTTTCATAGAAGGACTTGGCATTTTTATTTTGCCTTGTCAAGAACCAACTTATCCAAACCAGTAGTTACCTTATGGATCAATTGATCCATATGAGTACTAAACCCAAAAGCCAGTTTCTCTTGCACTCTCACATTACAGCCATTTATCGCATTGTTGGAGCACTTGATGAGGAGAAAGAGAAATTCCTCACCAAGAAGCTCCTTCCCTCTCAAAACTTCCTAGACCTAACCTACCTCATCAATGTCAAGGCAATCCATCCAGACACATATATCTACACCCTTGGTGCCATCGAAGCAAAGAAGATGGAAACCTCCCACGCTTCCAAGCAAAAGAGGCTTCAAATCGAAGAAGGCAACATTCAAATCCCTCCTCCTCAACCGAAATCGAAGTCCAAGCTATCTCTTGCCACCATTGATCGTAAGTTGGACAAGCTTATGAGGATGATGAAGAGAAGGTTCCTCTTCCTTTCTCATCTTCATAGTGATATAGTGGATCTCCAAGAGAAACTAAGAGTTCTTCCTTGCCATCTTTTGGACTTCACCAAATTTAAAGATACGCAAGATGAAGATGGCAATGAAGATGATGTAGAGGATGGAGACAAAGTTGAGGGAGAACAACAAGCGCTAGATACACCATCTTTTGGAGATGATTCTCCGCTACTTTAGATTAGGGATCTTTTGTATTTATTTTTCAATTTCCTTATGTTTTTTTTTTACAAATCTTGTGATCCCATAGTTATGAATATATATAAATAAAACTTGTTTCTTTGCAAACATTGTTATCTTATGTGATTGGTGTTTATTCTTTTATCCATTGCATTATGTTTGCTCCTTATGAATTCTTATCAATGAGTTTCATTTTCTTTCTTTCTTTTCCTTATATACCCTCTTTTTGATATTGCCAAATGGGGAGATATTGTGAAAGGGAGAAAATAATGAAATAACTTGAGAATAACTATAGCATAAGTTGAGGGGGAGCAATATACCTATTATTTTATCAACTTCACTTTTGATTGAATGAATGTTATACTTAGTAAATTTTGTCATAAGCATTCATTGAATCATATTACAATCCAACTTCACTTTCCTGCATCCTTTTCACTTTTAAGGATCAATCTAAGTTGTCAAAATCAAAAAAGGGGAGATTGTTAGACTAGGGTAGTTAACCCTAAGTCTTAGGCCTCTTTTGATATTGACAAAGGGGATTGATCATTTTTAATGTTTTTATTTAGTGTTGTTTGCAGTTTTTGTGAAAGTCTTTAAGTTAGAAGTTGGATAGAAATCTTAATCTTCAAAGTATATGAAATAACTTCTAAATCAAGGCCGCAATCTAAAAATTCACGACCGTGATCCATTAGAAGACTTGCTAGAAGTTCAGACAGACGAAATCGCAGAGTAATTCTCGATCATGATTCATCTAAATGAAGAACTTTAAAAGTGATAGACGAATTCGCAATGTAAAACTTGTCTCAGTCGCGACCGCAAATTTCAAAGTAACTCAAGATACAATCAAGTCCACAATCACAGCTTGGCAAGTGTCCCAGGTAACCGTTGAAAGTCAAAAATTGCGAGGAAAACTTGTTGGTAGCGACCACGAACCCAAAAGAAGAAGATGAACACTTTTGACAGAGGAATTCACGTCCAGAGTCACATCCTGTACAAGATAAATTGTGACCACTACTTTTGAGAGCAGGTGAAAGGCAACGGCTATATTTTCCTGATGCACTAATCAGAAGTTGCCATGTGGACTAGCCATTAGACTCAAATGAGGTTTTCCTTATGAAATTTGAAATTTGCGATCGCAAATATGTAGTAGCGATCGCAAAATGACTGTCAAGCATTTAATGTGAAAATCTGTCTATCATACTTTAATAATTTTGTGCTAGTTTTATTACAACGTCTCTTTGGTAGGTAGAGGTTATAAATACCTCACCAAACAAATGTAAATGCAAGAGAATTAATAACTTTGTACCAAAACTCTTCCAATTTTGTTACTCACTCTTTTCTATTCTTTAAGTCATTGTTGGGTGTGAGCATAAACACCATTTGTAATAGGTTATAGTGTGAGCCTGTTAAAACACTAAGAGAGGTTATTGTGTGAGCCTGTTAAAACACAATTTGTAAAGGTTGTTGAGTAAGCCTAAAAACACAAGTGTAAAGGTTGTTATGTGAGCCTTCAAAACACAAGTGTAAAGGTTTGGTGTAAGCTTGAAAACACCTTTGAAAGATAGTGGAATACCCAATTTTGAAGAATTGGGGAGTGGACGTAGGGTTAATTACACCCGAACCACTATAAATCCTATGTTTCCTCTCATCTCATTTCTTCTTTTTCTTTCTAATTTTAATTTTTATACACCAATTCAATCCTCTCTCCCCTCCCCCCCCCCCTTTCTTGGTGCTTAGGGCCAACAGGGTATGCTCCACAGTCCAAGAAGAAGCGTTCTTCTTAAGACGCTGAAATAAAGGCTTATAAAGTAATCTAATGCCTTTATAGAAATCAACTACATAATTAATACATACTAAGAATTTTTGTAATTGATTTTTATCTTTTATTTCATCAGGAAATTTATCAAAAAATTTAATTATTTTATCAATAGGTTTAATAGTACCTTGAAAAATAGTAGGTCCTAAAAATCTGACTTTTGTTTGAAAAAGCTTCATTTTTGGTAGACACCACTAAACCATTATCTTGAATAACCTTGAGGAATTTTTCTAAATGAACAAAATGTTGATCTAGGGTTTTGGAAAAAATTAACACATTATTAATATTAACTATTGAAAATTTTCTACAGTCATTTAAAATATCATTCATAATTCTTTGAAATTCAAAAAGAGCATTCTTAAGACCAAAGGGCATAACATTCCATTCAAAATGAGCAAAAGGAACATTAAAACCAGTTTTGTATCTATCAGATTCCTTAATCTGAATTTGCTAAAAACCAGATTTCATATCAAATTTTGAAAAGATATTGTCATCATAGAGTCTTTTAAGTAAATCCCTTTTATTAGGGATAGGGTACCTAATCCATTCTAAGACTTTATTTAATGGCTTATAAGTAATTACAAGCCTAGGAACACCATGTTCTTTTTCAGCAACATTATTAACATAAGAGACTGAACAACTCCAAGGAGACAAGGATTTTCTGATTAATCCTTTATCCAATAAGTGTTGGATTTCTTTTTGGCAATGGGCCTGTAATTCTTCAATCATGTGAATGGATCTGGCCCTAGTGGGCATTTGTCTTTCGTCAAATCCCTTGACATAAGGTAAAGTACCAATATGTTGTTTCCTATTCCAAAAAGCATTTGGAACAGTGGCACAAATAGTTTTTTGAAAAGATTCTTCAATATCTTTTATTTTCTTTTGAATAAAGGGATTTTGAAGAATATCTTCAATTCTTAAGATTTGTATTTCTTTTGTTAAGAAATTAATTAGCTTTTTTTTATTAATAAAATTAAGATCAGGGTAAATGGATGATTCTTGGAGAAGATTAATTTTTTTAGCAAAAATTGGTTGAACAAACTTAAAACAGATTTCTTTACCAAAAATAATTTTGTAATTCCTTTTTCACTAACATTAAAGGGGTAAATTAATGTAGGAAAAGGATTTCCTAGAATTACTCCTGTGGTGATGTTTTTTGATAAAACAAATTGTGATTTAAAATAAACAACATCACAACATACTTTAGCATTAGAAAGTTTGTAATTAACAAAAAGTTTATCACCATTAGCAATATAAAGTCTTTCAGTGGTTTTTTCATAATAAACTGTAGGAATTAACCCTTTTTGAATACAGTTCATATCTGCTCCAGAATCAATCATAGCAGTAGTATGAAGATAAAAATCATTATTAATGACTAAATCAATAATAATAATCCATTTTTTACAATTAATTTTGGAAATTATGTTTAAAAATTTCTATGTAGGATTATTCTCAGCTTGTCCTAATACTTCATAAGAAATACTAGATTGAGAAACCTGATTTTGAATAATAGTTGAAACACTATACTTTATAATACTTTGTATTTGCTAGGTCTAACATTCTATTTTCATCCTGCTTTTGCTATTAACTTTGTTAGCCCTTTGGAATATATGAAAAGTTCTTTCTATTTCAGGATCTAATTCTATTTGTTCCTCACCACTAGGGCATGACATGCACTAATTAACCTGAACAAGCAAGAATTAAAAATCAAATTAAAAGAAATGGAAAAAATCCTAATTAACCAAGATCAATAAGTTCTAATATTATTTTAGGATTAAATCTCTGGCAACGATGCTAAAAACTTGATAGCTAAAATTTAAATAATCCTAGCAAGTCCACTAGTCATCAAGTAGTAACAGATATTTGTTCTTATGAGGATTTAACAAAATAAGTACTAAAACTATATTAACCTTTGATTATTTGGACAATCAAAGTAAAGGAGTAAACAATTAAACTATGGAAATTCGAAAACTGAAAGCAAATAAAGGAAAGCAAAAAATAATTAATTTTGTAATAATTAAATTAAAAGAGCTTAGACTATTGGTCCACTAAACCACTTTAATGACTATCAAATTTATTGAATTCAATCAAGATAATTTATTATTTTCATACGCAAATATTTTCTAAAATTACTTAATATTCCTTCAAGAGACATATTAATCTTACTTCTATCAACTCTTAGATTCCTTGATAAAGTTCTTGAGATAAAAAGCCATTAAACTTTGTGAAAATCTGTAAATTCAGATAAATTATGTATATATATTCCTATATACCCTTCAATTCACATCATGAATCATTAGTCAATTATGCAAAATTTTGTCCTAATTCATTCACATAAACCAAATCAATCAAGAGGTGGTCAAACTCTCGATTGCAATAAGCACAATAATTCATGAACAATATGAAAATAAAAATATATTAATTAAATAAAACAAAATCAATCTATCATTGTGATAAAGTTTTTCATAGCCTTAACTACAAGAAAATTAGCTTATGAAGAAAGCAAGCAAACTAGAAAGAAGGAAACATGAAATCATGTTTTCACAAAAGAAGAAGAGAAAGTTTTCAATTAAGGTTGGTTGCACTCTTCCTTCCCTCCTCCACATTTTTCTCCTTTCCATTTTTTTTTTTTACAAGAGAAAAATACTCACTAAATAAAAAAGATTTTGCTCAAATCTCCCATAAAAAACTCTTCTATAGTTTAGATATATTGTTTTTCCAAATAGCACTCTTTCTAAAACACCAAAAAAAGAATTTAAACCTAGGGTAAATCTGTCAGCTCAATTAACCAAAATAAAAGAAGATTTTCTATGAAAATAAGGTTGAAAATTAGCTCATTGCTCTTCTAAATTTGTCAAGTTTAGATTGGCAAGTTGTGCTCATGCGTTATCATTGTAAGCCTTCTACCCAAAAATACATTCATTTCTTTTTGTCCCAAAATTGAAGATTCTTACAATTTGATGTCTAATCTCTCCATTTCAACTCCTATGCACCTGAAATATTAAATTTAATTTCTTGAGTATAAAATTCAATTAAAATTGAAAATTAAGCACAAAATAGAAAAATTCACCATAATTAAAATATACACTTTGATGTCTTATCAATTTATATCATAAATTGTTTAAACCTCCAAAAATGTAACTAATGATCATTATTTAAAAATTAATTGTCAATTACAATATTTAAAATACCACATTAATGTCAAATACATTTGTTTATAAATTAGGTCATAAATTATTTTATTCTCTACACTTTAATATTCAATGTGAATCTTTTAAAAATTTAATGATATTTATAATATATTTA
This sequence comes from Omphalea diandra, assembly GCA_949677035.1. Lineage (NCBI taxonomy): Eukaryota > Viridiplantae > Streptophyta > Magnoliopsida > Malpighiales > Euphorbiaceae > Omphalea > Omphalea diandra. The sequence continues at coordinate 4,847 of CATIWR010120228.1, read as the reverse complement.
TGGACACATACTCTTTATAAAGTATAAATTTTATGAAGAAAATTATACTCACTTATCCTTTCTACTTCACAATTTGTGGTTTAATTTTCTATTTTGACCAAATATGTTATGGTTTTATCTACTTTATTTCTTTGGCTTTCATAGTCACAATTAAGGAAAATTAATTATTTATTCTAATTATTTATTTTTATTCGTAATAAGAGATGACTTGCGAAAAAAGACCAATAATACACCGTAATTGAGAATTTAAATTTTGGCAATGATGACTAGCGAATCAAAATGAGGGTATCAAGATTATGAGATATCAGTTTCAAAACCAAAGTTTTAAGAGCACTAAGATGGTTATTATTGATGATAAGACAATACAACTACATTTTTAATTGTAAAAATTAAAAAAAATTAAAAAATAAGTATGAAACTTTTATTTATTATTTTATTATATATTAAATTTTTTCTAGCTTTAATAGGTAAATTATAATCATGTCCTCCTAAAGAGAAAATATAGTAACTCAATTTTAAGGTTTGTTGAAATGAGGAGGAATCTATTTGATAAAATATTTTAGTGTAATTTTCAATAAAAAATATTATCGTATTATTGGGAATAATAAATATAATGATCAATTTTTTAGAAAAAATTAATTATTGAAGAAGTAAGTCACGATAATATTTCAAAATTTTGACTAAATAATATATAAAAATTTTCTTATAAGTGATTATGTTTAGATAAAATTAAAATAAGATGAATCTATTGATAAACTTAAAAATTAGTTAATTATATTAGAATTTCATTTAGCTTATAAACTAAATTAAGTTATTGTCATTTTAGGTGAAAATTCAAAATTTATATTCAATAGTAGTTATTATATAATTAATCGAAATGGAGAGAATTTTTTTTTAAAAAAAAAGGGAAAAATTATCATAAATAAAATTTAAGAGAAAGAAAAAGAGAGAATAATATTGTAAACAAGAGTAAAAAAAAAAAAAGGTAGTGCTTGGGTCTTCCAGGCTAAGCAATTTTTGGTGTTAGGTCTGACAGAGAATGTGTGGCGAGCAGAGGCGGGGGACGGAAGAAACCAATGAATGTGAGAGCAAGTTGATTTCATTTTGAAAAACTGATTGGTTGGGATACCATGTGATCAAAAGAAATAAACTGTTTTTGAATATTATATTCTCTGGGATTGCAAGGCATAAATAAGAGATAGTTACAAGGATAAGTTTTATCTCAACAGATTTTTCATTGTGTTTATCCAAACGTGTTTGATAATAATTTATTCAACGTCACAATTCTATTTTAAAAAATCTATATTTGGAAGAGGATATATGACATAAAAATAAAACCAGTCTACATATTATGTGGGATGATTATAATAATAAATTTTAAATATATTTAATATTTATTTTATTAAATAATTAATTAATTAATAAAATGATTAATTATTATTTTACAAAAGTTATTATGAACGAAATAAAATAACAAAATAAATTTTTTAAAATTTATAATTATGTATGGATATAATTATAATAATATTATTTATTGATTCATATTTTTAATCTTACATTGAAGAAAAAATTTATTAAATTTGAGTGAGATAAATTTTTGATAATCAATCAAATAAATAATATAAATATTTCATAATAAAAAAATTAATAAATAATTATGAATTATATATATATGTGAAATAATTATAATAAAAGATTGTCTATTAATTTATACATTTAATCTTGTATAATATAGTTTTAAAAGAAAATTTATTAAAAATGAACGAAATAATTCTTGATAATCTATTATATTGTCTTTAACTATTATAAACTCAAAATTTTAAATAATAAATGAATTTAATTTTAATTTTAGTTTCCTATTTAGATTTTTCTAATTTAATGTTTAAAATTTTTTTAGAATTTATATGTTTTAGATTTTTCCAATTTTCTATTTAGAATTTTTATTATTATTAATTTAGCTTTTTGTTTAAAATTTTCACTGTTTAGATTTTTTGATTTCCTTTTTATAAATACGACAATAAATTTTTCTAATTTCTTATTTAAATTTTTTATATTATAATTTTCTATTACATAACATAAAATAATAATATATGACAATTTTATATACAACTGTCTATCAAATGGAAACAATTGTTTAAAATTAATTTTGATACTCAAATTAATGATATATATTGATTATTTTTAAAGGTGAAAGTGTCACTTTTTGGTTTTAGAACAGTAACTTTCGTACATAAATAATTACAAATATTTATGTGTTACACAAAATAATTTTTTAATATTTAATATAAGTAAGATTTAATGTAATGATATTAGGGTATCTTTAAAACAATGAAATTATAAATTAAAATCTCAAATAAAATCTAATGAATTAAAAATAATTACAACATATTGCAATTATATAATAATGCACCATCAAATCAAAATTAATTATTTATTGCAGTTTCTTATATTAATTATTGTTTTAAACATATTTATGATTATTTTACTTACTATCAATTTCTAAACTTCAAGTGTCTAACCTAAGATTTAATTTTAAAATTTTTATAATAACATCATTAAATCTATTATTAATATTTTTAAATTTAATATAAAAGATTATTTATAATTTAAATTTCAAGTATTAGAACTAAGATTTAATTTTAAAATTTGTATAATAAGATCATTAATCGTTTATCAATATTTTTTAGTTTAAAATGGAAAATTAGATATAATTTAAAGATAATTTAATGCTTAGATGATCTAAAGCCATAAGATGAGAGAGTGATATAAAAATTAGCAGGATGTTAAATCATACAAATTCAATATAATTTTAAGATAATAAATTATATTTTAAATTGACAATAATATTATTCAAATCAATTTATTGTAATTTTTAAAGACACCATAAATGTGTCATAAATTCAATTGAATATATTAGTATCTCTTCAATATTTATAGAAAGATTTAAAGTTACAATCACTTCTTTAAATATTTGCATAACAATAACTTGACGCATAAATACTAAAAACTTTAATTTGTAATAGCAATAATGCTATATAAAATAATTTATTAAAATATTAAATAATACCGTAAATGTATCATTGAATTAATTAAAATTAATATGAAAAATTAGGCATAATAAATTATTATAATTTTTAAAATCATCATAAATTTGTCATAAATTCATTTAAATGCATTATTATCTCTTCAGGACTTATAGAAAGATTCAATGTTATAACCATCTCTTTAAATGTTTGCATAATAGTAATTTGATGCATAAGTATTATAAATTTCAATTTATAAAAATAATAATGCTACATAAAATAATTTATTATAATTTTGAATAACACCATAAATATATTATAAAATTAATTTGAAAAATTAGCATACAATCAAACCAAAAAAAAAGAAAAATAAGTTAAATAAGATAACATATTTTAAGAAATAATAATATAATATAAAAAGATATTAACATTAACTAAAATGAAAACTTACACAAGGGTTACATGTTATAGATCGCTACCACAATCTTTAGTCACTATTAAAAATATAGATGTTTATATCTAGAAATAATGAAAAAACAAGACATTATAACAACTTAAAATGAGACAAAAAAAAATAAAAGTAAAACAAAGTTTCACGCTACTTAAAAACAAAATTAAATAATCAAAAGAAGTAACAACAAATATTTCAAAAACAAAAAATGAATAAAATTAAAAACAAAAAATAATTAATAAATGTAAAAGATAACAAAAAAAAGTATATATGTGTAGTTGTATTCTATTTTAGATGAATTTATTTTATTCTTGTTATTTAATTACTTCATTTTTAATTAATAATTCAATATTAAGTGTAAAACTTACTTTTGACAATAAATCTATATTCATTGATATTCAAACTAACCTTGCAAAAAGACTAAAGAAGTCGAACAATAACTACCGTTTACCATTAAGCATGGTCCAATTTTTTAAGATGAGATTATTTCTCATATTTTAGTATTTGTGGATTATTTTTATAATTTTTATGAATTACGATGATATAATATTCAATATTTTATATTATAATATTTTGAAAGTAATTTTTATTTAAAAAATTCATAAATTTGACATACGTGATTTTTTATTTAAAAAATTTACAAATTTGATAAACATATCAAATGAGTAGAATTTTACAAATCTAGAGTATAAAACTTAATAGATTTGAAAATGATAAATCTTGGGCCTTTCAAAATACATAGATTTTTACCCCCACCTAATGTATAGTAAGAATTCATCAATTCAAACACTGCCTAAACATTTAAAGGTATTATTAGAGTGACAACGAGAAAAATTATTATTGGATGATGTCAATATTTTTTATGCTTCGTAATTAGTAGATGAGAAAAGACTCAAACTTAATTTATGTCAAAGTTGACAAATTGAAATACTATTATGTCATATTTGGTTCTCTTGGATTGGAATAGAATTAAGATTCCTATTCTATTTTAAATTTAGTAACTTATTGTTGGGATTTGTAGAATAAACGCAGCGAAAAAATAAAACTTTTTCTACATAGAATCCCACTAAGGATTCATGCAATTAAGTTAAATCGAAAGGAAATTATATAAATCATTCCAATTCATGCAAAAGGTAATAGATCTATTGAAAGGCAGAGAGAGGGTTTACACCGATAACACCCAACCACGAGTTTGGAGTCGAATATAGAAATTACCAAAAAAAATGATCTCCCTTTGCAGGTATCCATACAAATAGGCTTTCTCCAAATCCAAAATGTGCTAGCACTAGGGTTTTTTCTCTCTTTAAAAGGTTTCCTAAATATGAATGTTCTGTATGGTTTTTGAAAACCCTAAAACATGCATATATATATAT
>CATIWR010120207.1:0-63726 GCA_949677035.1 Omphalea diandra | reverse complement strand
TATATATATATATATATATATATATATATATATATATATATGTAATAATATAACTAAAATTTATATTATATATAAATGTAAATATGTATAATGATGAGTCAAACTACAAATAAATATAAACCTAACTACCATTTGTTACGTCCTCTTGATCTAATAAGTAATCATTAGTGTACGAAGGAGGACCAACCTGACCAACAGGAGAAACAGATGTTGGATCAGTACCACAAGCATCACTAGGTGGCGAAGTTGGAGAATCATCATGGAAACAACAGTAATGAAGGTAGGAACAAGAGGCATAGGTGTCTATAGATGAGAGGGAATAGGTATCCCAGTCTACTCAAGTACAACATTCAACCACTCCTTAATAGCATACATTTGAGCATCAACAGACTAGACATGCGAGTGATATGTCATAATCCTTTCATCTACTTACTTGTCTACCTTTTATTATAAGTCCTCGACTAAAGGTGGTGAGGCAAAAGAAGAGTTGGTACCAGAATCACCATAGAAGTGATCAACCTATGAACCCATGCCATAAATATGCCCTTTGACCCGCCTTTCCACTGTTAGCTGAAAAACCTTACGTTCGTCCACCTGACGAGGCTCAGTGGATCCTCAAGCTAGCTGTAATAGTTGCTCACATTATCTATTGATATTAGCTTGCATTTTATAAAGTATTAGTAATAATCCTAATAAGATAATAATTAAAATTTAAATTTTAATTAAAATATGGCATAACTTGCATTAACATTCATGATCATTGAATGTTTGTATGTCATGTTGCTTTATGTGTGTATACATGAATACATCGACTATTAGAACTTTGCGTCCTAGCTATTGTGCCTGTTATAAGGACAAAAAATAACATATTAAAAAACCTTAATAAAACTAACTTTAAAGAGTGATATAAGATGATGAAAATTGATTTACCAATTATCTTGTGTGTTGTGTATGGGGTATATACTCTCTTTTATGCCTAGATGGACCTGAGCAAGGACCTCCTTTCTTAGTCCTTCTATTCAAGCTGGTAAGGTGAGATGCAATCTAAAAGTAAGAAGAACCCCACTATGTTTGCTAGTGGTCCTAGGCCTCATCAGGCACCTAGGCCTCCTTGACCTTATGATTCAAGTCATGAAGCATAACCTTGCATTGTGATGTAGCCTTCTTAAAAAAGGTTGTCTATACTAAGGAATCGATCTCCTGGTCCCACTAGAACAATTTCTATAACAATAATAAAGATAAAAAAATTAGTAAAAAAAGAAATTAAATGGATAAATATTTAACTATAAATTTTGTTATTACATAACTTGAACTCCTCCTAGTAGAAAGTGTTCACAAACTATGAGACTTTTTTCCAAGTGTAACCATTAATATGCATATTCTACTTAAATATATTGTGGTTTGGACAGGAGCATCTATTAGATGGATGCAAACTGAAAAAAATATAATTAGTTTCATAATTAATAAATAAAAAAATACAAGAAATTTATTTCTACGTACCTCGTGTTGTAGAGTAATTTGAGGGTGTAATTCAAAAGTATAAATAGTGCAAGCATCATCTGGATCCAAGTGCATAGTGGGAGTAGATGGAGGAGCTATACTAAGGGATGAAGCTAGAGGAGCAGAAGAAGAAAAATTTGGATATGATTTCAAAGAAGTAGGCAAGGCTGGAGTGGATGATAGTCCAGGGAGGAAGCAATCAAGTCAGAAAGAGGGATTGGTGGTAGAGGTGACCAATAATCATGGGTACTCTACTCGGTGAACCGTCTTGAGTAGGTGTACCCGAATAGACAAGTATCCATCATGACATTTGAATTTATAGATGCAATTATATATTTAATACTATAACTACATATTAAAAATATAATTCAAAATGTACATATACCTATAAATGCAAACAAAAAAGAAAACATAAAGACATATTTGACTTATTTAGAATCATCAAGTTGTCCCTTAGTGCCCTAGAAAGGGGGGTTGAATAGGGTAATGACAAGTAAAAGCCAATGACTGATATATGCAAAAATAAAGAGAAATTGACATAATTAATTTATAGAGTTTGACACAAACATACCTATGTCCTCTCCTCTAATCTTCCACTATAGACTTTCAATATTAAGATAGACTCCAGGTGCTATCAATCACTTTACACCAATAGTTTTTGGGTAGTACTAAGTCATTACAAATAGACTTACGAGTGCTACTAAAACTGTTTCTTAAAGTAGTTTACGGGTACTACCTTAAACCTTTCACAAAAATGATTTAGATATATAAGGATTTTCTAAACCAAAAACCTTTCTATAAAGGATTTATAAATTTGGATAAGAAAGAACACTCACACTCAAGCAATAAACAAAATGATCACACACAAATTATGCTTGACTTGGTGATGAGTTTCGAGAGATATCTTAGGCTTATTCTTTAACTCTATTTTTGAAGAAGTATTATGTAAACTTTGATAATTGATCTTCCCTTGAAGCTAGATCATACTTGTTTCACTCTTTTTGTTAAACATAGTTTCATAACATAATAAACTCATTTTTTTTTACCCTTTTTCACTTTTCTCTGCTTAATTCTATTGTGGGAGAGTTCATTTATAGGTAGAGATACAAAACTAGTCATTAGAAACATGGTTGTCACTCCATGTCAAAAAGTAGTCATTCAACACTTGTTAGATCATTTCCATGCCCATTGTTGGGTGAAAATACAACTTCAATTGTCGTTGATTTCAATGAAACGCCCATTGGAACTAGCTATTAAAGAGAGTCTTTTGACTTTCTCAATTTCTTAGTCACCAACTCCTTCAACAACTGTTGGAGCTTTTCAATACTTATTGGAATTAAACATTAACTCCTGTAAGGGTCTGGATAGTGCCCATTGAAAATCTCTAAGGGGATGTGAACTTTATGCTTTGTTTTTGAAGATTTTGTATAAAGTTGTAATGGTTATTAGCTTTAGTTTAATGCCTGTTAAAAAGTTTCTTAATGCTTATTGAACATTTGAGCATTCATCGTTGGAGGGTCCAAAAACTCTAGCTTTACCTAGGTGTTTTTCAAATGCCCATTGGTATAAGTCCATTACTTATGTTGAGACTTTGAGGGTTCTATTTATATTGAGTCATTAGGTCGAATGCTTACTGCGAAAATGCAATGTCTATTGAGGTATTGATAAGCCATGCCCGTTGGAAAGGTTAGCTTGTGAAGCTCAAGAGTTTTCAACATCCAACACCTATTATGTAGTGAGAGAGTTGATTGTTGAAGGGTCAAGAAACCTTAACTCATATTTGGGTGTCACTTCAATGCCCATTGATGAAGTCACAGTGCCCGTTGAAATGGAACAACACCTGTTGGCTTTGAATATTTAGAGTTTTCCAAAAACACTTCTTTTTAAAGCCTTTGATCAATAAATTGACGTACCTGCAAGATTTTACACATAAACTCAAACAAGAGTTAGCATTTAGATGTGTTTGTAATCATCAAAGCATGCTTGCTTTGCAAAAACTTGCAACTAGGTCCAACAATCTCCCCTTTTTTTTATGATGACAAACAATCTATTAAGTGTTAAATAAACCTTGCAAGAAATGTACATCATATAATGAACAAATGCATAAGTTATAATTGATCATTAGCTCCCCCTTAGTTTCATTGATTGTGTAGTATTAGAACAAAAATGCATGCCAAGATTTTTCAAAATGAAATCATACAAACTATGTTATATCTCAAGAAGATAAATAATCTTCTTAAAACATTAGCTAATGAGTCTAATCAAGAAATAATTAAAATCCTAATCTAAAGATGAAGAAGCATTCAACTAATGAGAAAAAGAAAAGAAGATTTTTAACAACCAAGCAAAACTTGGAAGATCTTAGACTTTTGACTTATTAACCATTGTTTGTCCATCACCTTGATGTCTTTGTAGGATTTCTTTCATGCAACCTTAGTTGCTTAGAGGTTTCTTATAATTATCTTAAAACCATCTATAATCTTGATGGAAGATTCTATAACCTTTTAGAATCTTCTTAATATTTTTTTCAAATTGTTCTAAATGAAGAGTTTAGCTTATAGATTTCTTATTGAGGGTCTAGACATGAAATTAATTCCATTCGCATGAAGGTTTGCTTTCTTCATTCCATGCTTAACTTCATCTTTTATAGTCACTCACAAAGCTTCTTTAAACGTGAATTTATCATTGTTCCTTTGTATTTGAAGTTCTCATCTTGTTGTGCTTCCCTGCTTTACATCACTAGCTAATCACAATACCTAGAGGATACATCCTAGCTCAGCATAATCGATAGCTAAGTGGTATGAGCCTAGATGCAAGTTGTAGGCCCTTGTACACTAAGAAAGGGGGGTTGAATTGATGGAAAATTTAAATTTTAGTAGGAAGATAAATGATTAAAGGATTAAGGAAAAGGGAAGAAAAGATCAACATAGAAGAATTATACAGTGGTTCGAGTATTGACCAACTCTACTTCCACTCTTCAATTCACCAATTAGGTATTTCACTATCTTTCTTTGTGTTTCTCAAGCTCACACAAAATTTAGTATTTTGGCTCACGCCCAACCCTAATTACAATTGTGTTCAAGGCTAACACATAACCATATAAGAGTTTTTACACACTTAATAATCGCTTTAAATTGAAAACCTAGTGTTTAATGCTCACATTTAACCTTTTACACGTAATGAATACTCTAAACAAATAAAGTACATAAGTGATTAAGAGATAGAGGATTAAGAAATCAAATTGCAAGGGTTTAAGCATAATAAATGCTAGTTCTCTTGCATTCAAGGCCATTTAGTGGAGTATTTATAGATTTCAACCATCAAAAAGACATTATAAATGAAACTATATGCAAATCTCTAAGATTTGGTAGGTAATTATTTATAAATGCTTATTAGATAGATTTTGCGATCAAGATCACATAATTACAGTCACAATGTACTTTTTATGCTCAGATTACTCTTTTATAGTTGAGATCTTTGAATGCAACTAACATCTAGTGACACATGGTGTTTGATTATTAGTTATGCAAAACTAGTCATTAGAACCCTATACTTCTTGTAAAATTCTCGATCATGATTAGGTTGTCACAATCGTGATTAAAGATAACATTGGTTTAATGGACCGTGAGCTTCACTATGAAATAAATTAAACCTTTTGGTTTAATCTTGAAATCTAGTCATGATTGTACCTAACGATTGTGATCGCTATCTTTAAATATCAAACGGCTCCTTAGACACGTGGCATCTTAGTATAGTGTAAATACAGGGTTTGTCCATAAGGAAGCAAAGTGAATAAAGTATTAGATGACTAAAATAGACATGCTTGCCCTTAAGCAAGAAATAAAGATCCTAATAGGAACAACTAAGAATGACTTCTCCAAGTCTAAAAGCAATCATACTAGCATGCTCATCTTGATCACAAAGCATAGGAATTTAAGAAAACAGATTAACAACCAAACTTCCAATGCTCAACAATGACAAAATAAACCGAGTTCTGTAATATAAGAAATAAGGTTAACAATTTGTCAAAAGTTATTAAGAACAAAACCAAGAATACAAAGTCAAGGTGCTAGTTAAACCATGGACAAAGACTTTCATTCCTCAAACTTAAGACTTCTAAGGAGGGTAGTAGCCATTTGTGGTGGGAAAAGGAATAAGCATGCACATTAACCAACAATTTCTCATGGAATTTTTAGACATTTTTTTAGCAAAGTACTTGTGATGTCAACCATATTTCCGAATGAATACAAATGAGGAGCATACTCGCTTACACATAACTTACTCAACATGTATCATGTCAACAAGCAATTTTATCGTATTTATAACTTCATAATTCAAAGTTAGAGGAATACTTGAGCTCTTTTTTTTTCATTATTATTTTATATCCTCATTTATTATTGAAAAGTTAGTTATCCATATTATGGCTATAGTTTCCCTAAAGCTACCTTGTTCCTTAACAACCAAGCTTAAGTCCTTAACATCTAAGTGTACATATAACTAAAATATTGACTAAAAATTGCCTAAATTTTGAAAATAACAACAATAGACAAAAAGATAATCTTAAAACTCATACTTGAATGAAACTCAAAACTTTACCAATTGAGCATAGAAAGCTAGTTATTAACATATGAAAAAGCTATCCAAATTTATAACCAATATGAACTTATACTGGAAAAATTATCAACCAAACATGGAGAAGATATGAAAATGTTTATGAAGTGCAAATATAGCATAGGTTACTAGTTCTAAAACATAAAACTAAAAAGTAATAAATGAAAATAATAAAAGATGTGTGTCCCTCCCCCATACTCAAAGTTCAAATTGCCTTTAATGTGAATCCCAAAATAAAAAATAAAGAGTAAGGAAAGGAAGAATTCCCTTAATCCTCCAAAGCTGATGGTAGAGGAGACTCAATGTTGTAATTAGAATAGGAGAAAAATTGATTCATCTTGCAGTCCATCCTATGTTGACTCCTTTGAGTTTCATGGGTATGAGTCTCTATAGCAACTACTTGTCTTTGAATTTCCCTTTGGTTGTCAAGAACTTGCTACCATAGTGCAACATCACTACTAAAACCATTTGGGCCCTTATGTGTCAGTATTGATTCAACACAGGTAGTCTCTTGATGAACAACTTTCTCATGATCTTCATGAGAAACATCCATTTCAATCTCCTTCTCCGCAACTTATGGTGGTGATGATGGTTCCAACATCTTCCAACATGATCTTATTCTCATTGGTATATATAACTTCTCCTTATATGAAAGCTTGCTTGGTAAAATAAAAATACTCAACAATACGAGTTAAAGCATCGAAGTTCACATGCAAAGCCTTAGCAATAATAATGACTATATGACCATAGGTGAGGGGGTTATCCTTTTGTGTAACACAAGGCAAAAGTTGATTAACAATTCAATATGGCCAACAAACATGTTTTTTATATGAATGCACCACATTAAAATCAACTCTTAGGATGAAACTCGATTAAAATCTGATTTATGAAAAACAATACATGCAAGTACTTTGTGCAATAGCCAATTTTTCAGATCCTTAATAAACATGGCTTTACCCTTTTTAGGGTTAAATGGTGTTTGGCAATCCATTAGGGAAGTCCAAAATTTATCAACATCAAAATTCTCAGGTATAACACAAATACCATCCTTTTTAAACCCAAAATGCTTATGCATGAATAAGTATGTGAGTAAGTGTGTTTTTCCTAACATTCTAAATTTTAGAATGTGAGAATCATTTGGATGAAGGTTTAAGGATGTTTAAAATTCAATGATCAAGTCAACATATATGTGTTCTTCCATAGAAACAAACTTCTTAAGGCCACATGAAGATAATAATTGAGGCAAACATTCATGCATGCCAATATCATGAAGAAAAGAAGGGGGAATACTTATAAGCCATAATTTCTCTAAATTTAAGACTAGGAAATCTTGCATCTTCTTCATGTGTAAGGATAGGAAACTTGGCTCCATAGGTATTGGTTAGGTCCTCTTCTTCCTCATGGTGATCTTGAGGCCTTGATGACAAGGAACCTTTGTTTCTTCCTATGATTTATGAGTAAAGGAATCTAAATAATAAAAAAGGTGGAAAATATTAAATAATTATAGAGAAATGAAAGAAAAAATAAGAGAATGAGTGATGGAAGACTATAGGTGTAGATAATTTAAGAAAAAAGAGTAGATAATGACATAGAGAAAATTAAATGTTTATAAATTGAGTGTGGTAGAAATGTGAGTTATTATGGAAGATGAGAGTTAAATGGAAGAAGGGAGGGAAGTTAAAAAGGTGAAAAGTTGTGAATTTTGGGGAAAAGGTCACAACCTTTCAAATTTGAATTTAAAAATGGGTGAAATAGTATGTGGGTAGTAGAGTGTAGGCATGTGTTAAAAAGTCAAAAGTAAAAGCTAATAGTAATTTTTTGAAAACTAGTAAAATTAAACTTAGAGGAAAATATTAAAATGGTTGAAATATTAAAAAAAAAAATGGTTTTAGGGATGGGTGTCTCCACTTGGCACACTGACATATGTGGAACACTCGGTTGTTGGATGGTCATAGTGTCGAGTCGAGACAACCGTCACGACTCGACATAGGCTTTTCTCTCTTTTTTTCATCAATAAAAATATGTTATTCCACCAAATGAAAGTGTGATGTGTTATAAACTTTAAAATGGTAAAAATGTAAGAAAATAAAAATAAAAAGAGATGAAGAGACTAGAATAACGGTGAAGAGAAGAAAAATTATTTGGGTTAAAGAAGGTAAGTATGAAAATGAACCTCAATGGGTTAGGGTGTTAATGCAAGAGGGATTGTAATCCCTTTATCCATTTGATCACAAAAAATATAGGGCTTATGTTGATATCCATTTACCTTAAAAATTTCACTTATGGCATTGACTATCTCAACTACACCTTGTGGAGAGACTTGTATAGCTTGAAATGGCCCAAACCATTTAGATTTCAACTTACCCGAGAATAACTTCAATCTTGAATTGTATAAGAGAACAAGCTAGCCATCATAAAATTCTTTCTTTATAATGTGTTTGTCATGTCATCTCTTAGTTCGGTTCTTATATAGCCTTATATTTTCATAGACACTGGCTCTTAATTCTTCTAATTCATTATGTTATAGAAGTCTTTTTTTGCCTGCCTTAGTGAGATTGAAGTTCAAAGTTCTCGTAGCCCAACGCACCTTATGTTCCAACTCAATTGGTTGATGGCCATACACCAATTGATAAGGAGTTAACTTAATGGGAGTCTTAAATACTATACAATATGCCCATAAAACATCATCAAGCTTCAATGCCCAATCTTTCCATGTAATTGAAACCATTCTTTGAAGAATCCACTTAAGTTCTCGATTGCTTACTTCAACTTGGCCACTAGGTGGTGGATGGTAAGGAGTAGCTACCTTATGTCTTACTCCATACTTCTTCAATAATAACTCAATGATATGGTTGCAAAAATGAGAGCTACCATCATTTATAAGGGCTTTAGGAGTACCAAACCTTGGAAATATGGTTTTTTTTTTTTGTAAGAAACTTCTTAATAATCTTTGCTTCATTGGTAGGGGATGCTATAGCTTCAACCCATTTAGAGACGTAATTTACCATAACAAAGATGTACTTGTTCCCTAAAGAACTTGGAAAGGGACCCATGAAGTCTATTCTCCAAACATAAAAAATTTATACCTGTAAAATACCTTGCAAAGGCATCTCTTTCATTATTTCAATATTTTTAGTCATTTGGCAACAATCACATGAAAAAACAAAGGTATGAGCATCCTTGAAGCTTGTAAGCCACTAAAAACCAAATTGAAGCACCTTAGAAACTGTCTTTTATGTACCAAAATGGCCATCAACATCTATAAAATGATAGTGCCTCAATATATCTTGTACCTCATCTTGTGGAACACATCTTATAACCAAACCATCCTCATATCTTTTGAAGACTAGGGGTTTATCCCAATAGTAGTGTTTAACTTCATTTAAGAAGTTTTTTTCCTTTGATGATAATCTACATTGTAAGGTAAAACACCACTTACTAAAAAGTTTGTAATGTCAACGAACCATGAAACTTCCTAACTTGCAACACTAAGTAGTTATTCTCCCAAAAATGTCTCATTAATAGGTACTCCATCATCTTGCTTTTGTAACACTTCTTAGTTTATTCACGATAAATGATTCGTTGTAGGGTTCTCATTACCTTTCTTTTCTTTAACCTCCCAATCAAATTCTTGAAGCATCAAAATCTAGTGAAGTAACCTTGGCTTAACATCTTTCTTATTCAAGAGATATTTGAGGGTAACATGATCCAAATAAACTATAACTTTTTTACAAACCAAATATGCCCTAAGCTCATCAAAGGCATATATAATTGCTAGAAGCTCATTTTCTATGGTAGTATAGTTAAGTTAAGCAGGATCCAATAACTTGCTTGCATAATCACAACATATGGCTTTCTATCTTTCTTTTGACCTAAAATGGCCCCAATAATGAAATTGATTACATCACACATTATTTCAAATTGCAAATTCCAATATGATGGTTGCAAGATTGGAGTTGAAATAAGTGCCTTCTTCATTTCTTAAAAGATTCAATACATGACTTATCCAATTAAAAAATGGCATCCTTTGCTAAAAGATTACACAATGGCTTAGCAATTTTTGAAAAATCTTTGATGAACCTTCGATAAAAGCTGACATGTCCTAAAAAACTTCTTATATCCTTTACATTCTTTAGAAGTGGCAAGTTAGCAATCACTTCTACCTTGGCCTTGTCAACCTCAAAACCCTTATTAGATACCATATGACCTAAAAAAACTTCTTTCTGGACCATGAAATGGCATTTCTTTCAATTTAGAACTAATCCATGCTCAATACACATGTTTAACACTTTAAAGAGATTTTCTAAGCAATAAGAAAAATTAGTACCATAAACATTAAAGCATCCATGAAACCTTCAACACATTTATCAACTAGATCACTAAAAAAGAAGAACATACGTCTTTGAAATGTAGTAGGTACATTACATAAACCAAATGGAATATGCCTAAATGTGAAAGTACCATATGGACATGTAAATGTAGTCTAACATTGATCATCAGGATGAATAGGGATTTGATAAAAACCATTAAGGCCATCTACGTAACAAAAGAAGGAAAACTTAGCTAACCTTTCTAAAACACGATCAACAAAATGGTAAAGGAAAATGATCTTTCCTAATTACCTTTTTAAGCTTCCTATAATCAATGCACATATGCCAACCCGTGATACTCCTAATGGGTACTAAATAATTAGATTCATTGTTAACAATGGTTAAGCCATCCTTTTTAGAGATGACTTAGATAGGACTCACCCAATTACTATCACTTATAACATATGTGATTCCATTATCAAGTAATTTCATGAATTCTTTCGTAACCGTTTCTTTAAGAGTAGGGTTAAGTCTCTTTTCAGCCTCAGTGGAAGGCTTAACATCATTCTCTAAAAGAATTTTATGCACACAGATTTTAGGACTAAATCCTTTTAAGTAATGGATATTGTACCCTATGGCACTATTATGACTAAGCAATACCTTGTTCAATGCCTCATCACGCTCTTTAAGAAGATATTAATTAAAAATGTAAGGCTTTTTCAAACCAGGATCTAGAAATTTATACCTCAGAGCAGAGGGAAATGGCTTAAGCTTAAGGTTAGGTTCCTCATTCGATAAAGTAGGCATAGGATCTTCATCATTCCATAATGGTTTAAAATATGAAGATCTTTTATATGAGATGTGTGGCATTGCCTCCAACATCTTTACACTAGATACTACTTTATCATTATTATGCTCTTCATTGGCCCCTTATGTTAAGCACAATGGTTCTTGCCTAAGACACTCTTACCATCCTTTTTTAACACAATTATCAATTTCATCAATAACATCTATTCTACCGTAAGCTTTAATAAGCGATGCTTCATTCATCATAATAAAGACATCAAAATCAATGGACTTATTATTGATTTCTAATGTAATCTTTCCTTTCTTCATATCAATTACAATACCAATTGTAACAAATAATGGTTTACTAAATAGAAAAGGAATTTGGGGTTCCATTTCCATATCTAATATAACAAAATCTACTAGAATCACAAACTTTCCAACCTTGGTAGGCACATTTTCCAAAAATACTAATTCAATATTTAATGACTTATCCACCAAGGAAATACTTATAGTAGTTGGCTTCAAATCACTAACATCAATCTTATTATTTATAGAGTAAGGCATCAGACTAACACTTGTGCCTATGTCACATAAAGCTTTATCAAAGTCAGTACCACTAATGATACAAAGAACAATAAATGAACCTAGATCTTTCATCATTGGTAGTGGCTTATGTAATTCTTCAATAAGAGGTACTAATATATCTTTTTGAAGTTTGCTTTTATGATTGATGATATCTTTCAAAAATTTCCCCCATGATGGCATGTCTCTTATAGCTTCCATAAATTAAACCATAATAGTAATGTTATTGAGATATTCCAAAAACTTTCCAAATTGCTTATCTAAGTTTCACCTTAATAACCTTTATGGGAAAGGCAAAGTAGCTAAGTTCAATTTAGTCTCATCATAGTATTAGAGTTTTCCTTTTTTGTTGAATCCTTAGGTTTCTCAAGCATTGTGTCCTTGGAAGTCTTCTCATAAGGACTTACTTCAATCTTCATTACATGACTGTCAATCTTTGGACCTTTGGATTAGGCATTCTTTACTTCCTTGCCACTTCTCAACGTAATTACTTGGCAAGTCTCCATTTGTTAAAATTTTGATTGACTAGGGAGCTTTCCCATAATTTTGGAATTATTAAAAGCATGTTAGGCAATTTGAGTCTCAAGCATACGGTTATAGGCAGCAAGTTAGTCAATCTTTTATTCCAATTACTTAAATTGTTCCATGGTTTGCTTATTGGTAGTCATTTGTTGAGTCATGAACTGTTCAAAAAGGACTTCAAGGTTAGGTTAAGGTGGTGTAAGTTGTATAGGTTGTCTCATTGGGAAACCAGGTGGATTTTTATTAGTAGGGTTGAATGGAGGGTTGAGTTGTACGGTGGTGTTTGACCAAGAGAAACCAGGATGGTTCCTCCATTATTGTTTAAAGGAATTTGGCATAGGTCCATTCCATTGGTTGTAACCCCCTTAAAGAAAGTTAACTTGTGCTCCGAAACTGGCTTTGCAATCATGGTATAAATGAGGTCCACCACGCAATTCATGTAAGACAATTGAACTCTCCACTGCATCGATTTGTGACTTGGTGATCAAGTTTGTCAAGGCATTCACTTTTGTAGTCGACATATCGATACTATCTAACTCAATCACTCCCCTTGCTTTTGCCACCATTATTTCTTCACCTATATAACCTTGCAAGGCAAGTTCTTCTAGTAATGATATCACTTCAGTTACTGTCATTGTCATCCATTTTCCATAAGCACCTGCATTTGTAATGCTCCTATCTTCATCATTCAATCTACTATAGAAAATTTAGGGCATCATCTATTTCGAAAAACCATGATTTGGACATTATTTTTAAAGCTCCTTAAATCTTTCCCATGTAGCATAAAAATGTCTCACCTTTTGCTTGTTTCAATGTAGAGATCTCATTGTAGAGTTTTGTTGTCTTTTATGGTGGAAAATACTTGTGAAGGAATGCTTGCTTCAATTGATCCCATGTAGTGATAAAGTTTTAGGGTAGACTAGAGAGCCACAATTGTTCATTCTCCTTCGTTGAGAATGGAAATAGTTGCAATCTTATTACATCATCTGATATGCCAATTATCTTAAAGGTTTCATGAAGATTCAGAAAAGTGAGAATATGAGCATATGGATCCTCTACCATCAATCATACAAATTGATTGTTCTGCACCATTTGTATCATACTCGGCTTAATTTCAAAGTTGTTGTTGGTAATGGTAAGAGCAACACTTCCTTCAAAAATTCTTCAATATATAAGGCAAAATGAAATTGCCTAAAGTTCTTCGTTCTTATGCCAGTTCTTGTTGATTTGATTATTGCTCTTTTTTTTCAATAAGTAATCTTCTTTCCTTTCACAAATGATGAAAAGTTCACTCAATTTTTGAGTCAATACTATCAAAACTTTGAGAACGATGCATAAAATCAATCAAAACACCAAAATATAAACAAATGAAAATAGTAAAACTAAAATTCCTAAATCAACCTTTCATTAGCCTAATCTAATATTAATTGAAATTAAACTTTGGCTTCCTTGGCAATGACACCAAAATCCTTGTTTGTAGGTTTCTATGTGTATGTGTATGTGTGTGTGTGTGTGTGTGTGTGTGTATCCTTTCTTAGTATAGTGTAACAAGTCGGTCCACAGCGAAGCAAAGTCAATCAAGTATTAGACGACTAAATACTTTAGATGCTTAGGATAATAAAGTAAATAAAAGAATAAGGCAAACTAAACTAACAAAGCAAGTTTTACTAAACTAATCTAACAATAGAAATCAAATATATATTCAAATTAAACTAGACAACACATATTCCAAAAAAACAACTAATGATGATGAAATGTTACAAAATGAATTGATTAGAGGATCAACATGATATTTTTAAGTGCTTATCTTTAAGTTAGCCAAAGATGTTTATGAATAAAACTATACTCACTCTCACTTTTTGTATAATTTGTAAACATAGAAGTTATGCTCCATGCCAATCCTTTAAACCTATTAGAGTAGATTTCCTCTTTCGAGTCTAATCCTTTAACCTAAGTGAATCTAATTAATTTTCCATCAAAGAAGCTAACTTTTGTTATGAATTCTTAACTAACACATCATACATGGTGATCAATCATATATAGCAACAATAATTCATAATCAAACTGAAATTCAAATTCATAACAACAATAATTCATAATCAAACTCAAATTCAAATTTATTCATAGAAAAGCAAAATGATCAATTCATTGCGTCATAGAATAGTGCAATATAGTCCATACACTTAGCTTAAATACATGATTAAATTAAGAAGGCAAACAAAAGAATAACAAAACATAAAGAGAGAGAAGAAGAGAAGAATGAGATGAAGATCTAAAAAAGTCTTCACTCATTGGAAACGTTGGACTTCTACTAGAACTCCAAAGGAAACTAACTCTAACTTGGAAGAATACCTCGTTTCACAAATAAATAGCTCTCTCTTTCTAACACTTCTTAATTTTTCTTGAATGCTTTATGAATGATTTCTAATGTCTAAATGTATGCTAAGTCCATGCATTTAAGAGCCTTGAACTACCTCAAGTCGTGCCAGTTTCGAGGAGATGCCCTTACAAAAAGTGTGATGAAGAGGTGTTGTAACTACTCGACACACTAGTGTGAGTCAACATAACTACTTTTTATATGGTCATTATACTGACTCAGCACAGTATGTTAATATTGGCAATAGACCAACTTCTTCTTTCGTTGCTCAGTTTACTTTGTTCTTCAGTCTATGGCCTCGTAACACACTTGTATGCAAAATTTAAGCTCGAAAAGGCCTACAAAGCATGAAACTTAAGTAAAAACTACCAAAGTAAAGCTAGGCTTAAAATCAATGACAATATTGATACCAAACATACTAAAAACAAAAAAAAAAATGCACATAAAATCCTTAGAACACCATACTAATTTCCAACATTATCATTTATTTTGTATGTGATTAAATCAATTTCTCTCCCCTTTTGTCAAGACAAAAAAGTGAGGGGATGGGGAAGAATGGGTGAGAGGGATTGCATATCAATAAACCAAAATGGAAATCAAATAAGAAGACAATAATCATGGATAAGAATAGGAAGACAAAAAAAGAGAAACATAAAGGTAAAAAAGATGTCCATTAAAAGTAAATGTAATAACCATTTTCATTTACTAAGGAATTTCCTGAAATTGAAACTTCAAATATGTAATCAGGGATACAAGAATAATTAAAACCAATGATGAAAATGGAATTTGAATAAAATATAATGAAGGAAATTGATTGGGAAGAAAGAACCAATCAAATTACAAGTTTTTCTTAAATTTTAGGCAATTTTGCAAAGTTCCTAAATTTTGGGGATTTTCTTGAAATAATATATTCTACTCTAAACTTAAAAATAAAAGAAAGGTTAATACAAAAAAAAAAAAAGAATTGGAATTGAAAGAAACAAAGAAATCCAACTAGAACAATGAAAACAAGCTTATTTTGTAAAGTTCCTTAATTTAAGGAAATTTTACAAAACATGTAATTCTAATATGATTTTAATGACAAACTATAATTAATGATGATGACAAAAACTATTTTGATGATAGAAACATAAAGGACATAGATTGTAACACAATTGAATAAGAGAACCCGAATTGGATTCAATAAGTATGCAAATTGCAAGTTTGATTACTTTTGTGATTTTTTTTTAAAAACTTTTGGATGATGCAAAATGCCTTGGAATAGATTTTAATGATGGAATAACACTTAATTAAGATGGAATAAACAAATTTGATGAATGAAAGATGAAAGAAAACAAATTGAACACAATGACTAAGAGGAGGCTGAATTGAATAGAAAAATAACAGGATATTGAATTATTGCTAACACAAGAACAAGATGCAAAAGACAATTGACACAAAGGATACCTACTTGATAATTGAAACCTTAAGCTCTGATGTCAAATGATACATGCAAGGAATGATTGAATTCCTCAACACGTATGGTTTAATTGAATTGCCAAGGATCGTTTTAAGAATCAAGTTTAAAGAACTCTAAATCCCAATTAGACATCTAGAAAACCTATTTCTAGGAACTAGAATTATAAAGATTTAAAGGTTGTTAATCCTAAGCCAATATTAGCTAAAGCCAATTTAAGTCTATAATTATCTAATTTGCAAAGTTATTAAGAAATCCATTTAACAACTTCACCAAGTTGTTTTAAGTACTCAAGAAAGAGAACTAACTCTTACAAAGCAATTATGGCAAATAATGATAATCAATTTTATTATGTTTGGTCGAATATGTGGCATATATATATAGCCTTTACATTGTTAAAGCCCTAGCTAAGAAATAAAAAGGTAAACCATAAAAATCACTAGGTGGAATTTGGCCATAGGAAATTAGCTTATGGATCACTTTGTGAGGGATTAGGATGCACACTTGAAATAAAATAAATTATTTATTCATTTATTATGGATCTATCTTTGTTGATTTTAAGGTTGAGCCATGTTGGCCTGTAATATTTTGCTTGTGATTAATGGATTGGACTCAGGATATTTTTGCTAGATTTCACTAAAAAATTAAAATTTGTAATTTCTCCTTGAAATTTGCAAATGTTTGTCTGTGACCAAGGCTGCTTACTTCTTGCTTCATAGATTCTTTTCAATCTTCATTGTAACCTCCACATCACAAAAAAAAAAAAAATTAACTAGTTTAATTAAAAGCAATCAAATACTTACCTTGCATTGTCAATCTGATTTCTCTGTCCTTGACATTTGTGGCTCTCGACATGCATGTAAAACTATTTATTATTTATTTTAATTTTGTTTTACTATATATTTATTTTATTGTTATTCCTTAATGCCTATTCATGGTTATTATTTTTCCTTCATTTGGGGTATTGCCTCTTATCAGAAGGGAGGTGATGTGATGGGTCCTATTAGAATAAGGTTTCAGGAGCTTTACCCTTGAGTTGTGGCTTGTTTAGAAGGGATTGGGCTTTTCCCCTTCCATTGACACTGTAGAGGGAGGCTCTGGGGATTAGTTAGGCGATGATGCATGTGTTGGCTGAGTAATGGATAGATATCACTTATACTTTCCATTTACCTCTGATCGGGGAGTTGACAATCACACATAGGGACTTTGCTTACCTGATTAGCCTTCACTTATTGGGCTTCCCCCTCATGACAAACTCTAAAGTGCACGAGCCTATGCTTTAGAAGGATTACATTCTTCAACTCATTGGTCAAGAAGAGCCAAACTATCATGCACTCAAACTTATAAGTTGGTGCTAATCTAGTTACCAATGATAGTGCTAAGGAGATAGTGAATCAACATATGTATTGCTTCTTATTGTATACATTATTTGGGGTCTTTTTCTCAAGCATCTCTAACGTATTTGAGCTCTGCCTTGTGTCGGTGTTGGAGGACCCAGGTCTTTTACATCTCTTTGATTGGGGGTATACGGTTCTAACATACTTGTATCGGTATCTAGATTGATGCTCTAGGGGCAAAGGGTACATGTGCGATGCTTGGCTGGCACTCATTATTAGTTTCTCTTAACACTTCTTTGTGTGTTTGTTTTTATTATATCCTGTTATCTTGCACCGACGTCGTGCTTATTGATAAACATGGGCTTTCGAGCTAGGCTTGCTAATGGGGAACCAACCTCATGGCAGATATGGAGGGGAGCTACCCTTGCTTCATCAGGTTGAGTGTCGTGCCTCATGTAACCTTTAGGATACATTGAGGTGACCTCACCTCTATTTTATCATACTTTGAAGTTTTTTAGTTTTTAAGTGCACAATTTGATTCTAGCCTTTAATTATATATTCTTAATGCTTGTTAAACCATTTTGCATTTTCTTGTTTATACATATGTATCTTAAAGCAAGTACAAGTGATTCTCGAGACCAAAATACAAAGAGGATGCTGCCCCAAATTTTATAGAATGACGTATTTTGTACAGGCCGATAAATGGTTTGTAAAGACCACCCAAAAGCATTATACATACTTGCTTTACTATATAAAATTGTCAATCACTAAGTAACCCTATCCTTTTTTGTAAATACACATACATAAGTTTTCTCTTCAAAACCCCCATTTTTAGTCTCCAACACATGGCAAGGGCATTTATAAGGTCTCTCCCTTCTCATATTTGGCTCAATCTACCTTAAGTTGGTCTTGCTTCTCTTCACTATCTCTCATCTTTCTCCCTAGATATGAGTTTCCTTCAGGTGACTATGGGATTCTACTACCTATACATTGCGCTTTTAAGATATATAGATCTACACCATATTAGAGGAGTTCGATGCGATTCTCAATTATCGTGTCATAGTTGCTACCCGAATTTCCCTACTGTAGTTAGATTACCCATATGTTTGAAAGATGATGGAGTTATTTGATATATGGTATAAGGAGGTACCTAGGTACATGTTAGGCAATAAGTGTTGCCCTTTAGTGCCATAGAGAGGGTTGAATAGGGCAATGACAAGTATTAACAATCAAAATTAAGTGCAAAAAAAATGAAGAATCAAGACATAAGGTTCATAGAGGTTCAACACAACCAACCCACATCCTCTCCTCTAATATGTCCACTAAAGCCTTCACTATCTTGATAGCTCAAGGCGCTATCAACAACATTTACATAAGGAAGATTTTGGTCACTTACCAAGCTTTTACAAGTGATAGATTTTTAGGCTCCATCAACCTCTAACAAGTACATGATTTCCATCTATTACCTTAAAGCTTTCATAAGATATAGTTTTTAATGTTTCCCAACCTAATGTTTCCTTAAGCTAAATACAAACCTTTAAAAAGGAAGAAAAAAACTTTCTCACTCAAGCAATAAAGATATTTAAGTACTTCATTTAAGGTATGCTTGATGAGGTTGAGAATGTGAAGAGAATTTCTAGAAAGCTTATCATTTAAACTTTATTTTGAAGATAACTTTTGCAAGCTTTGAAAAATCAACTTCTTTTGACTACTAGATCACTCTTTGTTCACCTTTTTTATTGCACAATAGAATACTTGCTTAATGGAATAACTCTATGTATTTCTATTAAGAGTAGATCCTTTTATAACATGAACAAATAATTAGCCATTAAAGAGAAAGCTTTCATTTCACATTGCAGCTTAGAGTAAGAAACGCCCGTTGAGACATTTGCATGCCTTTTGATAAAGCATCAACCATCATTGAATTCAAATAAATGGGTGGTTGTCAAGCAAAATGCTATCTTAACGGTTTAGCTCTATCGCAATGCCCATTGGGACCAATTGTTAGAGAGAACTTGACTTAAGGCTCCACCTTTGACGTTAACAAAGGGTTATTTCACATTTTCTTCAATGGTCATTGGATCATTAGAGGACGGTTAAAGCCTGTTGTTAATTTGTAAAAAATATGAACTTGATGCTTTATTTTTCATGATCTACACAAGTCCTTCAATGGTTATTGGATGGTTTGCAATGGCCATTAGCAGTACCTTTAACGCTCGTTGAGATATGATTATCACTCGCTGAAGGTCTAGTGCTTAAAGCTTAAATTAAAGCATTTGTCCAATGCCTATTAGTGAACTTCCAGTGCCCATTAAATGTGCTCAACACTTATTGATATATTGGGTATCCCTCATTGGGAGGACTAGAGTATTTGGCTCAATTTAGAGAGCTTTTCCAACGTCAATTGAGATGGACGAATGCTCATTTTGGGTTTAGATAGTTTTGCTCAATGTAAGGCACTTTATCCAACACTTGTTACAATAGTACAATTCTTGTTGTGAGGACAAGATCAATGCCTATAACGAAGTTTAATGTGCAATGCCATATTAGAGCATTTGTCCAATGCCTATTGGGAATATGGGCAACACCCGTTGAAAGGTCTAAAAGGCTATACCTAAGTTAAAGTATTTATTTAATGCCTATTGTGATATCTTCAATGCCCATTGACAGGTCCACAATGCTTGTTAGATGAAGACAACAACCATTGCTCTATTAAGCTGAGTTTGTCTTGAGCTTCACTCTCTAACATTTTAAGTTTTCAAACAAACTTCCTTCTCCAATCATCGTAGTCTAAAAAAATTGGTATATTTATAAGTTCTAACACAAATAACTTGGACAAGGGTTAGCTCTTTGACATGTTTATAATCATCAAAACAAGACTTGAAAGAGGTTTAACATTCTCCCTTTTTTTTATGATGATAATTAGTCTAATAAAAGCAATAAGGATATATATATATATATATATATATATATATATATATATATATATATATATATATATATATATGCTCAAATCTAAACTCCCCCTTAATTCATGTATTGAGTGACCATTTTATTCGTTAATTTCTCTCCTAAGAGATAGTTGTATGATAATTGTTATATGGTCATCCTTAGCAAGATTTAACATGTTGCTCTCCATTAAGATATGCTCATATTATATGCACCATATGCACTATTTTTTCTCATATTAATGGTATCATTACTCCCCCTTTGTCATTATCAAAAACAAGCAAATAATAAGAAATTGCAAGGGAAGAGCATATGTAACCAAGATATTCATTACAAGAGAAAAGACAACATTACAAAATATATAACCAATATCTTTTAATTTACATTATAAAATATATGTTGTCTAATCATTAAATTTTTTGAAAGAAAATGGAAAAATGGAAAGAAATAAAAAAAATAAAAGTAATAAGAATATGCAGATGACTTATGAGGAGGTGTTTTGGAAGGAGAGGAATGGCTTGGATCTTAAGGTTCTAAGGATGGTTGTGGCTTTTAAAGTTGCTCTTAGCTTTTAGGCTTTATTGGCAGTGTTGGTTCCTTAGCTTCTTGCAGGGGATCTTGTACTTGAAATGATTTTTTTTATGTATGTAGATGCTCATGGATACTTAGGCTAACAAGTTGTAAGTTTAAGCCTTTTACAACCTAGTTTAAGGTTTGGTTAATATCCTTCATCTCACCTTGGAGTCGATGTATTTTTAATAGAGAGAAGTGGTAGAAGATTCAACACTTTGAACAGTGTTAATAAAGGATTCTAGTTGCTCAAGCACTTTTTACTTAAATAGAGAGATAGATTAAGTAGATGGAGCAGTTTTACTGATTTTAATTCCTCATACTGCTGCAATCCTTACTCTGATAACTTTTTTAGTTTCTTCATCAACCTCTTCTCTTTGAGGAACCTCTCCTTCCTTAAACACCTTTTTTATTAACCTATTGTTAAGTTTATAAGTATACCCATAGTTAGTAACATTTTCTCCCTAATTGGCTCATTGTTAGGTAGTTTCTCCAATACTGAGTCATAATTAATGAGATCTATTTCATAAGGAGGAGTGGCCTTCACAAACTTTGCAATCTTTGTGATGTAGTGAGACGTCATAAAGGCATTAAGCTTATCAATTTGCCCATCCATTCTCTGCAGCAACAACTAAGGTGTATTTACCTTTTGATTGTTCTTCATGCACTAGGGATAGAATAGGTCCATCATGGTGTAGTTGTCATTAGATTAGCCCTTGCCATTGATATTATAGGTCATGAACCTATGGGCAATCCTTAAGGCTTGGCTTTTGATCTTTGAAGCCATGTTGTTATTGCTATTGTAGTTACTTTTTCCATCAGTTATGGACTTCCAGAATTGGTTGACATCCATTTTGAAGCAGAAATAGGGTCAATCAAACCGGAGGAGGTAGCATGAAGGCTTCTAGCCAAATCATTTAGATTTTGTACTTCTTCTAAAATAGCTTAAACTTAATTATGCTAGCCTCAATAAGGACATCATAGTCACTTCTTAACACTTCCAAAGTAGCGAGGAATTCCATAATTAGCTTAATGTACGAGGGCTCTCTGATATTACAGAAAAGTTCCCATCCCATGCCTATCAACAGGTCTTCAATCTGCTCTGCTAAGCCAATTGTTTTTCTGTTTCATCTTAGAGGTAAAATTGCTAGGTTAGAAGATTAGTTATAGGTTTAGAGATAGGTTTGGCAGTATGCTCTGTTTCAGTTGCCTTTCCATTCCCTTTTGAATAATGAGTTACCTTGGATTTTTTCTTCTACTATGAATCTATGTTTGATGTGTCTAGTATTCTTGTCTTCTATTAAGCCCACATTCATGTTAGATTTTCCTTAGTTTTGGAGCTTGAGCTAGTGTAGGAAGGTTAAGGGTTCTTCCTAATAGGTTGCTTATATCTTTTGATGGAATCAGTTTTGGGTGCCATGAGTGAATTGAGAAATTGTTGCAAGCAAATGTAGAAAATTTGCAGTAGAATTTGAGAGAGAGAGAGAGAGGTGAAGAAATAGCAGGGTAAAAGTATAAAGTAAACATATTTAAGGTTTTAAATAAAAGTTCAATGAGTTCCCTTCTTTTAAAAAATATAACAAGTGGGAATCTTCAATGGTTGTTGTAAGCAAAGCAACGACTATTGGACAAGACCATTAGCTTGGTCTTCTAAGTGTTTTCTTCAACCAATGATGGTGATTGATTCGCAATGATCAATAAAAGCTGACAACAATCATTGGGGATATGCAATAATCGTTGTGGTCAACATAAGCAAAATGAAAAACTCACATGTAACATAACGGTTGTTGTAAGATTTGCAATGCCTATTGGTCATGTTTCTTAAAACAAAACTAAGGTTAAGACAAATTTTTTAAAGATGCAACCATTTTAAAACTTAGCTAATGAATGTTGTTAATCAAATTCAATGAAATTATCATGAATTCAACTAATATATGGACAATTTGATCAATATTATACATAATTAAAATCTTTAGTTATTGAAGCTAAAGACTTCAATAGTGATAAATTAACATCATAAACAACTAAGGTTACAAATGACTAAAAAGGAGATTGAACATGCTTGAACTAATCCAAGGTATTTCCATCAATCACACCAAGTTCTCTTTTGATGAATTGCATCCTTTCAACACAAAGAGGTTTAGTGAAAATATCTGCCAATTGATGGTTAGTATCAACAGATTCCAACACAATATCTCCATTGTTAGCATGATCCCTAAGAAAGTAATGTTTAATGCCTATATGTTTGCTCCTAGAATGCTAAATGAGATTTTTAGATAAGTTTATAGTGCTAGTGTTATCACATTTAATAGTAACTTGTTTTACAACAACATTGTAATTAAGGAGTTATTATTTCATCCATAAGATTTAGGCACAACATAGGCCAGCAACTACATACTCAGCTTCAGCAGTTGATAAAGTACTTGAATTTTACTTTTTTCTATTCAAATACACTAAACATTGACCACGCAATTGACATATGCTTGTAATGCTCTTTCTATCTAAGCTACTCCCAGTAAAATTAACATCAAAAAATGAATTTAACTTAAAAAAAAAAAAACTCTTAGGATACCAAAGTCCTAAGATAGGGGTACTAATAAGATACTTAAGTTTGTGTTTCACATATACAAGTGAGGCTATTTATGATTAAATTTGTATCTAACACATAAGCAAATGTTGAACATAATATCACATTTACAGGTTGTGAAATAGAGTAGACTATTAATCATACCTCCATATAGCTTTTGGTCCACATTTTTACCATGTTCATACATGCTTTGCTTGATGTCAGTGCTTATACAAGGTTTGTTGTTATCCATGCCAAATTTTTTGATTAATTCCTTTACATATTTGGCTTGGTTGATGAAGGTTCCTTCTTTTCCTAATTTGATTTATAACCTAGGAAGAATTTGAGTTCTCCCATCATGCTCATTCCAAACTCATTCTTCATTATTTTAAAAAAGTCTTCATATAAGCAAACATTAGTAACACCAAATATGATGTCATTTACATATATTTCCACTAATAATATATCCCATTTCATTTTCTTAGAGAAAAGAGTTGTGTCTACCAAACCATTAAAGAAACCTTTTTCTACAAGAAAGTTGCTCAAAATCTCATACCAAGCTTTTGGAGCTTGCTTCATTAAGGCTTTGGTTAGCCTGAACACATGATTAGGAAAGCAATGGCTTTTAAAACTAGGAGGTTGTTCGATATGCATTTCCTTATCAATGTACCCATTCATAAAAGTACTTTTGACATCCATTTGATATAACTTAAAATTTATATAAGATGGAAATGCAAGTAGAATTTTAATAGCTTCAAGTCTATCTAAAGTTGTAAAGGTTTCTTAGTTATAGCCTTTGGCTATGAATCGAGCCTTATTCTTAAGAATGTCTCCATGTTCATTAAGTTTATTTCTAAAGACCCTTATCATAGGCTCATATGATGTTATCTAATGTTTCTAAGTCTTTTTTTGATAACTTAAACTTATGTAACAACTTCAAGGGTCAGATATTAATCCCAGATCCATCATCAACCATCATACATAAAGTGTGCTTCCCCTTCATCTCGACCCTAATGAATAAAGCTAGATTATAATGCCTTCCTTTTAGTGGTAAGTCTTCATTAAAAAATGTGATATTTCCTTTATGGGCGACCAAGACAATTGCATCTTTTAGAGTGGCTTCATTGGAAATGATTAGGCTGGATAGAGTTTCAACCATAGCTTTCTTATGCTCTTGATAAGTAATGAGCAATTCCCACACACTTCTCAGAGCAAGCATCTTCTTTAACTATTTTATGATAGGGTTATCATCCTTTTTTTCTTTCACAACAAGTTCATTTAACTTCTTCTCAACTTTTGGTTCCCTAGAAGCCCCTTTATCTAGGTAATATTTTCCACTTTGAGTTAATGGTTCACCTATTATTCCTCCTTATCTTCATCACTCTCTACCCATAGCTTAATCATCCTTTTCCTTCTTGCCTACTTTATTTTGTCATTTAAACTCTCCTATGGGTTGATAGTGTGAACTATGATAGCAAGATTCTTTCGTATGTCGTCAAAAGTAGCCTTAGCAACCTCTTCAAGTACCCTATAATCTATCGTAAATGTCTATCAGTTAGGTGGGACATTTTGATAGTTTAGGAGAGGGTTTCCTCTTATGGTTGATCTCCTTGAGTTCAGTGGTATGATCATCATGTTGTCAATGAGGTCCTAAATATCATGTTTCAACATGTAACAATCATCAGTGTTGTGCCCTACTCCTTGATGAAAAAGTATAATAGCAATTAGTGTCATATCCCTTAAGTAGTGGGTTGGAAGGCGACCTTAGTGCTAAAGACTTTGGTACCCTCTTCTTTTGCAATCTCTCGAATGCCTTAGACAGAGGCATCCCTAAATCAGAAAACTATCTTAGAGTCTTAATTGCATTCACATTAGCAATCTTACCCCCTTTAGCATGAGGTTGTGATGGGGCACTTATTATTCACCTGTATTGCCTAATTGGTTCGTACTCTAATTCTTCATGTTGCAAATTAGCCTCTTTAAAGTCCTCAAAATTCCTTACCACTATTCCTTTGTTTCTAGTACCAATATTGAGTAATGCCCTGTTTGATAATCATTCGGCCCTATTATCTCTTGGTTAGTCTAGTCATGGCCTTCAAATTCATCTTTTTCCATCATCTGATGTAGTCATTGAAGCTTTAACCAGTCTTCTGCTTCAAAGGCTCTAGATCCTATAGAGTAATCTCTAGGCTTGAATCACAGACATATTGCTACTTAAAAGCTTCTGTCAACTCTTTGCAATCCTTCCTAACGATTTTTGGCTAATTAAAATACCAGATCTTGGTAGACACTTTTAATGACAACTCAAAAAGCTCAAACATGGTGTTCATTTGCACTTCATGTGCCTTTATAACTAGCATATATGAACATACATAGTTCTTTGCATTTTGAGTTCCTATGAACTATAGGTGCTCGGGAATGCAAAAATTAGCTTGAAACTTTTCAAGTTTGCGAGCAAACAATTCCTTAATAGTTGTTCCCCTCTCTAAGCCTCTAGTACCCAAAGCCTCCTAAATGTTCTCTAGCTATTTGGCAAGATCAAGTGCTTTCATTCTCACTTTCTATTAGTTTATCCAATACAAAAGTAGTGCTTCCTACATTTTTGGCGAGCTTGCTCTCGCAATACTCTTTCATCCAAAATAAATCATAATCAATCACCACTAGTTTAGGTGTTTCCATTAATGCCTTCCCTTTATAATTCTTGTTAACACCCCTTCTTTAATATCTTATTAACACGCATGTTCACACCCTTTATAATCTTTTCTTCCATCTTATGATTAAAATTAATTGCCATCTGATCCAAAACCTCTGGTTGTATGGTTGTCTCTATGATTAGATAAATTATTTAGCTCAAACTCGACGTCTTACTTTTCTTTACCAGTCAGTTGACCCTTATCTTTCACAAGGGCTTAGATGGAGCTATAATTATTGCAAGATAAAGATTACTAGCATGATGCATGTACAAGTGAGTGATGCATGTATACATGATATGTGTGGTATGCATACACAATTTATAGAAGATCCTTCCAACCTTATTCTGCCACATGAGAGGTTTAAAGGCTTTTTCATAAGCAGGATCTCATTCCTCCACCAACGAGGGGTAAAGAATGTAAGTAGTTACCTTGAACCAATGAAGGGTCAAGATATCCAAGAAACACATATACAAAATAAAGAGCTTTTTACATTAATTGATGGAAGAAATATATAAGAAAGATACCTTTCACAATGATGTATGGATCTAGATAACCATAGAGACTCCTTTACATAGTGGGGTTGGGGACACATGAATATTTATATAAGGGAACATTCACACTAGGGAAAGTGAGATAACATTGTATTTATATGGAAGGATGTCTAATCATGTTCTTTAAAAAACCCTAACCCTTCCTTTAAAGGAGAAATGTAAACAAAATGGTGTCCTATTCCAAGATGTTATTGACTCTTGCATGCACTTATTTATTAAAAGGTTTATTAAAATTGATGGCTCCCATAAGCTTAAGGGGTGGTTGTCAAAATCCTCCATTCGATATGCCGAAAGGTACTAGGGTTATGATTGATAAACCCTCCTCACCTTCTCCTAAGCCTAAATGGAGTTTAGGTTTCGAGCTTAGAGAACCAATCGATTCATCTAATAGCAGATCTAGTGTATATGGTGAAGTATGAAGGATAAATGAATGCAAATGGGCTTGATTAATAGCAAGTTTAAAATGCTAAAGTGAACCATAGATTGAATGCAAAGTTAATTTTGGGTTCCTAGTGGAGTCACTACTGTGAGCACGTTGATTTTCGAAGTTGTGCATGACCGAGTGAAATCTCACTTACGACTTCATCCTTTTATTGACTAACGGGGGATTGAAGGGATACAGGTCTTTACATTAGTAATGACCTTAAGAAAAATGGAAAAGGTTTAAGTAAATGGGGGATCCTTTGCACCTTATACAAGTCCAAAGCAATAAGTCTATATTATGGTCATCGGAGGACTAAGATAGGACAACACTTTTGTATCATCCTTAACAATTATGAAGTCACCACCCGACTTTGGTCTGGATAAGAATTCAGGCAAGGAAAAATTTGAACCTAAGCTAAGTCAATTAGAAGGGCCATTTCATCTTAACCCCATTATAGATCATGTTCAGAAATTGGGTATAGCTTGGGAAAGAGGTTAGACACCCCCAAACCACTCGGATATTAGAATTCGACCTTTATGAATTTTTGGTTCACTTTTAACACATTAACCAAGTTATCAATTAGCCCAATTAATGATCCTAAACTAACCTCTAATGCCATCAAATCAAACAATATAAGTCATCAATCTAAAAGAAAGGGGGTTCATGAATCATGACATAGGGTTATCATGCATTCCACTAATTCATACATCCATAATTATCTCAAAAGGAGGTTGGGGTAATGTGACATGGCATAGGGTTATCATGTATTTCATCCATAATCATCCTTTTTGTCATTAGAGATGACCATTAAGACCATCAACCATGGTCTAACCGCCTACACCGTAAATAATATGCACAAGTTAGTAACTAAAGCAAATAAATAAATTAAAGTAATCAAGCAAACAAATGAAATCATCAAACACCATACCATATCTCCATAGTCAAGGTACCTAAGCATACATCTAACTCTTTAGTAACACATCCCAGCATCACATGAGAATCAATATAACTTCAAAGCATAAACACATGGATTATGCAACACAAAAGATAGTAAATACGTAATACAAAACATTTGGAGTACTTAAATGGCCTAAGGCACAATTATCACTAAAAGAGATCATAGGGTTGATGGACCCTCTCTCTTATGTTGTTTTAAAATATCTAGGCATCCATATGCAAATATTGGAGTTATAGGCCAAAACATGTATTTAATGATGAAACATAACCTTTGGAAGGCTCTTAAGGTCATAACAACCCTAAGTTTTTGACTTGGTCACTACCTAAAAGGTGTCACAACAGAATCAAAACATCACTTTAAAGTAAAATGGAAGAAACACAAATCATTTAAAAATAATACATTATAAAAACCATTTAAAACTTGGTTGACACTCCATTTTTTATGTAAATAAAGTTTTAAGCCATTAGCCCTCACTATATTCTGCTAGTGGAATATGTGAACATTGTAAAAAGAAGTGTGGAAAGAGAGATTTGAAAGAAGAATGAGAAGTTTTTCAAATTTGTTCCTAGGAAAATAGGGTTCTACAACCTATAGAGGGAAGCTGTGTAACCTAGAAAGGTGATCTATCCAACTTACATCATGGTTGTGCAACCTTTCTTTCATCGGTTTTGAAAACAAAGAGAACAGAAGAAAGGGGAAAGAGAAAGAGGACAAAGATAGGGGTTCTAGATTCCTTTTTGGATGCTCTTTTACCTTCAAAGGCTCACTATGTGTTATATGTCCTCCAAAATGTTTGGAAAATGCATAAAGAATGTGAAGTTCAAACCATGTTCAACCTTTGGAATGGTTTAAATGAGTTAGGGTGCAGGGTTTTTATGCTAGGCGGTGATTGTGGACAAAATTTGGTAAATTAACATTAGAGTTTCCAAGCCTCCCTTTTTTTTTTCAAACGAAGGGGATTTATAGGAGAAGATGGATGACCAAAGCCATAATTTGTTTTGATTGCACCATGTTTGTCTCTAATCCTAGAGAAGGAGATGAATCTTATGGATTTCAGGATTTACATATGGGATGTATAACCATGGTTGGTTGTACTTCCAAATTGGAAGGTTGTACAGCCTTGGGTTTAATCTTATTGGCATTTAAGGTAGGGCTATACAACCCAGTGGTGGGCTATATAGCCTTGGTTTTTGGGTTGTACAACCTATTAATCCTAATTGGCAATTTAGGCTTTGGGCTTGGCTTGGACTTGGTTTTGGTAGAGGGCTTGGTTTTTTGGGTTTCTCTAAGGTATTTCAAGACCTCATTTCCTTTTCTATGGGAATTCACTTTCCATTCTTAGGAATATTTTCAGTGATTTTCATCATTGGGCTTGTATCCTAAGGCCCAAAACTTGATGCTCGCAATATCATTAAATGATTTTTTATTCTATCACTTTTATGAATTTTAATTTTTTTAGGTAAAATTTTGTTAAATATATAATCTTATATGTAAATTCAGATGGCACGACCTATACCTAGAGAGAAGGGTACATCTAGTTGAGGTTATACTCATGATCATAGTCATATTTTGACATCTTTGCCATTGATTCCTCCATCTACATCAGCTTCTTCTATATCTATATTGTCATATACTAATCTACTACTTACTACTTTTGTTGCTCCATCTGTCTGTTGTACACCTTCATCTATTTTTGCATATATATACAGATTAGCTCCTTATACTTCTTCTCCTACTATAATCCCTTTTATGCTCCTTCTATTTTAATTCCATTTACTTCTTATACTTCAGCATCTGCTCCTTCATCATCCTGAGATACAACTACACCATTTGTCATTGATGATTAATACACTATTCCTTCTTTTGAGTTGAGACCTCGGATCACTTTGCAATATGAAAGGTTTGTAACAATTACTCTTTTAATCTTTTTTGTTATATTTATTTATTATTTATCACACTAATTTGTTTTAATATTTTTTTATAGTATGCATTCATCTGATAAATGCTCCCATGCATTATAGAGGATATTTAAGCAAAAAAAAAAAATATTACTAATGGTTACATGTGGAAAAGGGTATTGCAATGTGTAAAGACATTCTATTGGGAGGAGTTTAAGGTAGTTAATGCTTTCAATTCAAGCCTAAGTAGTTATGAATTAGTTTATTACTCATTTACTTACTAATTTTATTACGTTTATTATTATTACATAAATAATTTCAATGGAAGCAGGTGATATATGATTTAGTTTATATAGCCATCTTTAAAAAGGTTACATTGTGCAACAAGGACATGCTTCATGATTTGAACCATAAGGGACAGAAGGTTTAGGTGCCAGATGAAACATGGAAGAATTGGCAAACACAATGGAAGTCTTTCCATTTTTAAACATTATCTCGTCAAGCCAGCAAGAACAACATGAAAGAGAAAGGTGATATACAATCCAGTCCTTCTTGGCACATTAGGGGTTTATACCACATGATGAATACACTACACAAATAATTTTATTACTTTTTATTACAAAATAACTTGTTAACACATTTCCCTATTTCTTAATAATAGGCTTGATAATTTGGAAGTGAGGTTATGCCTGTTGATGCCTTCGTGTATACACACACGAAGAAACATGACTATTAGGAATTTATTGATACTAGATCTATGAATGTTAATGTAAATAATAAAATATTTAAATTAAACTTAA
Organism: Omphalea diandra; assembly: GCA_949677035.1. Taxonomy (NCBI): domain Eukaryota; kingdom Viridiplantae; phylum Streptophyta; class Magnoliopsida; order Malpighiales; family Euphorbiaceae; genus Omphalea; species Omphalea diandra. The sequence goes on along the minus strand of CATIWR010120207.1, from coordinate 32,833 downwards.
ATTTTAATGTTATAGTATTATGATAATCATTAATATTTTAGAAAATTCAAGAAAATATCAATACCATCCTTGACTAGTTATCACAACCAACCTTGAGATCTAGTAAGCCTCATACGAAGGATAAGAGTGAAGTGTTATGTTTGGTGGTTGGGTGTTTGGTGCATAATTTCATACATTTTATACTGTAATTCTCTTAAAAAGTTGGAGTTCATGATTGAATATAACCTATAAAAAAACATTATAAAAGATATTAGTGTTTTGTAGAATTAAAAAGTAGAAAAGTGGCAAAAATGAAGAAAAGGCAATCTAAGTTTCAATTTTGAGCACTATTCGGTATTTTAGGCATAAATCTCTTTATAAAACTCCAAATAAGGTGATTCAAAAGCATTCGAAAGTAAGACGTAAGGTTGCAACTTTTATGTTTTATGCTTGAGCTAATTTGGTCATCCTTAGGGTTGAAAATGGGTCATGAAAAAGCATGATCATGTTTATGGCCATGTGCTGGCAAAATAAAAGCTAAAGATTGAAGCATGGCTAGAAGACATGGCCATGCCTGAGGAATCATAAAAAGGCAAGGCATGTGCATGATGGTGCACTAGAAAAGTCAAAAATGAGTTTTCCAAATCTTTTCCAATCTCTTCCTTTTTCAATCCCCTAATCTTCCTACTTAGTAAACACCTTAAGAACATTATAAAAGAGGCAAAACTGTATGAAATTGAGGGGGAATAAGAAAATAAATAACCACATAAAAAGTCAAGAAATCAATTAAGCAAGGGTAAAGGAACAATAGGGCAATCATTCCAGAGCTTGAAAAATTTAAGTCCATGGATTCCAATATCATTAGTTTAATTGTTCCTTCTTTTTTCTTCCATTATGTGCTAATTTTCTTTTATGTTAGGGATGTAGATGGATCTTACATAGCTTTTATGGTTTTTTTAATCCAAGTTCTTTTATTTTTATTTATCATTGTGTTAGCAATTATTGTGTGCTTATTATTATTGATTAAAGGGCCCTTAATCATATTGAGTTTTGTGAACCAAGTATTGAGAGATTCTTTTCATGAAATGGAGCTTTAATGATTCCCTTAATTAATTATGTATTGAGAGACCTGAGTAGTTTATTGTTATCTTCAAGATATTGTTTTGTTTGACAATAACATGGTGTTTAATTAGTATGTCGAGAGCCTTTTGGTTTAACATGTTCGTACATATTAATTGATACTTGAGTGATATTAATTAATCACTTATGTATTCCAACAGTAATACTAGATGAATGAATCAATTGAATGAAAGACTATAAGCCATAAATGGTTGACAAGTGAAGTTGAGGCCCTAACTAACTTCTTTTATTGATTATTTTCTTTGCAATTACTTTGTTTATAGTTTATTTAGTTTTAGTCCTTATTTTAAACCTTCTTCTACTTAGAATTTATAAATAATACAAGAAACAAAAAGTTTAGTACTTATTGTATGATCCTTATAGGAACGATATTTGTACTCTTGTGCACTTTATTACTTGATGACCAGTGCACTTGTAGTTCAAAGGGTTATTTATATAACACTAACTCATCATCAAATTTTTTGTACTATTTTTGGGGATTGACAACATTAATACGAAGCAATTATTTCTATATTAATCTAGAATTTCTTTTTTTTTTGTATAATTTATGTTGGTTTTTTCTGTATATAAATAAAACTTTATGACATGGATGCGCTTAAGGCATTACAAGCTCATGTATCTATCCTTATGAAGCAAATAAATTTCATGGCTTATAATGTGATTCCTTCTTCTTTTTCACAGTTGGTGTACGAATTGTATGGGCAGGATGCCCATACAAGTATAACATGCAAAATTTGGAATCCTTTTACATAAGGATAAGTTTTATGGGAAATTTCAATCACCAACCAACAATCTTTACTATAATACTGCAATCTTGGTTGGCAAAACCACCTAATTTTTCTTGGTCAAAAATTACTATTTGAATCCTAATCTTCAAGCTTCCTCTATTTTTTATTAACCACCAATCTACCAACCCCAAAAGAAAGAGTTCAACCTATAAAACACAATGGAGAAATTCATCACCAACATTGATGCTAGGTTAGAAAATAAGATAAGATTAGATGTAAAGTAAGAAAACTTTTCTTCTTCCTTCTATAACCTTGATATTCAAATAGGCCAAATAGATAATGAATTAAATTCTAGATCTTTTTGTATTTTACCTAGCACTTATGATCCCAATTTTATAGAGAAATCAAGGGAATTGCATTATGGAGTGACAAGTAGATCAATTTAAGAATATAAGAGGAAAAAGTTAGAAGGAACAAAGAGGACAAAGATAAAAAGCTACTCAAAGAGGATCCCCCTAACAGAAAAAGTTCATTCTTATGTGCCTCCCAAACCTTATATGCCTCATGTAACTTTTCCTTCAAGATTAAATAACCATAATGAGAAAAAAAAGTTTATCAAGAAAGAAAAATCTCAAGGAAAACCACTCGTGGAGGAGGAGAGATGCTTGAGAATTGATGAAAAAGAAGAACATAAGTATGAAGTTTGTCAATAAAGGGAATAAATTTTTAAGCTTTAACAATCTAAATTAGTAAGATGTGAATAGGGTTTTATTGTTAAGGAATACAATGTAAGTAATATTTTCCTTTTTAAATTGCATGAAAATAACCTATCTCCATTCTTCCTTATTTACGAGTTAGACTACAATGAGGTAATAAAAACATCTCCTTATCTTTTTCAACCTTATCAATTAAAGCTAGGCCTATTACCTTATCTTTATGATCATGCACATTTTAGAGAACAAGATACCTCATATTCTAATCTTTAATGACATGACCCAAGAACAAGAAAAGAGGTCAAGAAAAAGAAATAGGTATTTAGAATGAGTAGTTATTGATTTAAAGGGCTTGTGTCTAATGAATTTCATACATCTAATATTAATGAAGGACAATCACAAACCTAAGGTAAAGCTTAAGTGACGACTCTTAGGGGTCAAGCACATAACCTTAAATTAACACATTTCTTCTTTTTCCATTATTGTTATGTGTCTTTTGACTTTATGTTTTATGTTCGTAGATTGTGCTTGTAGGCTTGCCTTAATGTCAAATTTTATTTCTCTTGCCTCCATTAAGGAATCCTTCTTTATCCCTCTTTTCTTTTTTGCATTCAATGCATCATTAAGGACAATGATGAATACAAGTTTAGGGGAATTAAGGGAATTCATGTGCTAAACATGTGCTTTGAATATTAAAATTTGATAATTTAGATGATGAAGGAATAGTTTTTACGATCGAAAGGTGAAGAATATGATAACTACTTATTTGAATCAATTGAGTTAAATTTGTTTATAATAATAACACAAATTTTTTTTTAATATGTTTGATTTATAGTTAAATGTCACGATAGTACAATTTAAGCAGACTTGGTGAAATATGGATTTCAAAATTAAAATTGATAATTATGCATGACTTATGTAAATGGACACTTCTACAAATGCTAGAACATTATAAACTAGCTTTTGAGGTAAAATCCTGGACTTAGTAATCCTATGGAGATTATTAGGCATTCTTTGGCCCCTCCTTAACCCCCTATCCATACCTTAATATGCATGATTTCTTATTACAACTTTAAGCCTTAATGAATACTCACTTGTGAGTATAATTAGCCTTTTTTTTCTTTAACCCATATCCTCCATTATAGCCATATAACCTAAATGAGTTTTTACCTCCCCTATTAAGACAATGAAGTTAGAATATGGTTATATAATGGTGCATATTGTTACAAATGTGCATAATTACAAATATTGAAAGAAAGGCTTATTAGTTGAAAAATTGTGAGCATAAACTCCAATTCAAGTTTGAGGGTGGCAAGTATAAAAGAATAAAAAAGAACAAAAAAAGAAATAAAGCAAAATAATAATGAAAGAAAGATTGATCACCACCATGAACAAGTATGCATTATATGAAACTGTAAAATTACAAATTGAATTTGCCGATAGAAAATTCTAACAGATCAATATTGGATAATTAAAAGAAATATTGTATATAATACAATAATGGATTATTGGCTAATGCACATCAAAATTTAACGTTGAACAATATCTGTCAATAAATTTTGGAACCCAATTTTATTGATAGAGGGAAACAAAAAGGAACAAGGGAATTATAGTGCTAAAACATTGTCGAAAATCTATCGATAATTTTTTAAATAAAAATTAAAATATTTTACAGATGGATTACAGACGAAATGACAAATATGATGAGGCTCGTTCCATTGGTAATCCAATAGTAAACTTGTATTAAAAACGCGTAATGTTCCTTTCACTTCTCTTCTTTTTCTTTCTCTTCTCCCCTTAGCTCCTCTCTTTCCCTCTCTCTCTCTCCACCATGCCACCATACCGCCTCGCCACTACAACCATGCCACCTCTGCCACAACACCACCGCTACCACCACAGGCACATTAATCTCACTCCATCTATTTATATTTTTTGTTGAATTATAAGACATAATTTCTAGGAATTTTGTAGTTTATGTAATTTATGGGATTTTTTTGAATTATAATGGAAATATGTTGAATTATTGAATTTTTATAATTTGCTTTTGGGAATATGTTGTGGTGAATTGTGAAATTTTTTTTGTTGAAATTTATTGGGAATGTTATTGGGAAATTTGTGGTGAACTAATTTTGTTACGAAATTTTGTGGTGAATTTAAGTGTAAAGTTTGTTGGGAAATGAGAATTAATATATTTTAAAGTTTGAAATTTTAAATAAATCTTGGAATATGTAGAATTTTTGTAATTTTTGTTGTGAAATTAAATTCTATCATTTATATAATTTATATAGTTTTGTATATATTTTTTTATATGAAAATATTAGGAATTTTGTGTTGTTTAGAGAATTATGTAATAAATTTATAGTGTTATATATTATGTTGTTGGAAATTTTGTAATAAAATTATAATGTTATGTTATTAGGAATTTTATTGTGTTGTTTCTATTTTGTAATAAATTTACAGTTATTTAGAGAATTTTGTAATGAATTATGTAAATTCAATTTATGTAGAAATAATTGTTAATTTTTCTTTTTTATTTTGTAAGGCTTGTAAATTTGTTGTAAATGTACTAAAATTTAGAGTGTACTTTATGTTGAACCCCAAGGTTCTAAGTCTTGTTTTGATGATGATAAACAAGTCAAAGAGCTAACCTTTGTCCAAGTTATTTGTGTTAGAACTTGTAGGTACATCAACTCCTTAGACTATGGTGATTGGAGAAGGAATTATGTTTTAAAACTCAGAGTGCTAGAAAGCAAGAGGCAAACTCAGTTTAATAAACCAATAGGTGTTGTCTATTTTCAACAGGCATTGGATAATTACTCATACATAGCCATGCACATTGATCCTCGCAATGGCCATTGATCTTGCTTCTTCACAACAGGGGTTGCACTTTCATAGTAGGTGTTGGAAAAAGTGCCTTATATTGAGAAAAAACTCTCTAGAACTTGAAACGGGCATTGGTCCTTTACAACAGGCATTGGAAAAACTCTTTAGATTATGACAAAGTTTTGGACACCCCCAATGAGGTACACTCAATATCTCAACAAGCATTGAACACACTCAACAGGCATTAGAAAAATGCTTTAGTTTAAGATATGAGCTTTAGAAGATGAGGAACATTTATATCTCAATAGGCATTTAAGGAGCTGCCAATGGGGATTACAAACCCTCCAACAGCCGTTGAAGTTTTTTTTATAGATCTTGTAAAATAAAGCACCAAGTTCATAGTCTTTGAGAATTAACAATAGGCATTGACCTTCCTTAAATGGGCATTGAGGTTTAAAAATAATGACCATTGTTTTTATCCAATGGTCATTGAAGAAAAAAGTGAATAAAAAAATATAAAAGTCAAAGGAAGAGCCTTGAGTCAACTTCTCTCTAACAGCTAGCCCCAGCAGGTGTTTCAATAAAACCAACAACTATTGAAGGTATATTTCATTTGATAACCACTTGTTTGCATGCAAATCAATGGTGGTTGCTGCCTTATCAATGAGCATGGAGATTATTCAACAGGTGTTGATAGACTACAATTGTAATATGAAGCAACATTTGTTTTTTCTAATGGCTAGTTCTTTGTTCATAATATCAAAAGACCTGCTCTCAACAGAAATAGATAAAAAACTGTTCCATTAAGCATTTATTTTATTGTGAAAGCTATTTTCAATAAAAAGGGTGAACAACTAGTGATCTAACAATCAAGAGAAGTTCATTATTTAAAGCTTGCAAGAGTTATCTTCAAAATAGAGTTTGATAATAAGCTTTTCAAAAATTCTCTTCACATTCTCAACCTCATCAAGCATACCCTGTGAGAATATTTAAAGTGTCTTTTATTTTTTGAGTGAAAAAATTTTCCTCCTGCTTAAATTGAGGTATTCAGTTTGAGGAAACCTTAGGTTGGGAAACCCTAAAAATTATATATTGTGAAAGGTTTAAGATAGTACCTAGAAACTACTTTGGGTTAAGATTAAATAATATTTGTGAATTACTTATAAGTGGTTGATAGAGCCTGAGAATCTATCATTTGTAAATGCTTGGTAGTGCCCAAAAACCTACCTTTATAATGGTTGGTGATAACACCTTAAGCTATCAAGATAATGAAAACACTAATAGAAATAGTAGAGGAGAGGATGTAGGCTAGTTGTGCTGAACCTCTATAAATCTTATGCCTTAATTCTTCATCTATTTTCGCATTTAGATTAATTTGTATTACTTGTCATTGCCCTATTCAACCCCCTTTTAGGGAACCATGGGACAACAATTGGTATCAAAGCTAGTCTTTTGATTAAAGCTTAAGTGCTCAAAGTAATGATCATGGCAAATCATGAAGAATCACAATCCATCCACAAGCCTTCATTATTCAAAGGAGATGACTATGGTTACTAGAAGAATCGTATGGAGATCTTTCTTGACAATGAAATCATTGACTTATGGGACATTGTTAAGGAAGGAAAGAGGTTCCAATAAAGCAAGTGGGACTTGTTCTTATACCAAAACCAAAAACTAAGTGGACTGCTGAAGAAAAGAAGACAAACCTAAAGAGCAGAAGAGCAATGCATGTTCTTTTTTGTGCAATCCATAAGTCTTGGTATGCTAAGTTACAAATGTGTAGATCAGCCAAAGATATATGCGACATATTGCATAATCAGCATTTAAGAACCAGTGAAGTAAAGAAGAAAAAGATACAAATGCACATATACATATATGAAACATTTGTATAAGTCATATACAAATGAGGAAATGGTAGAAAAATTTTGAGAACACTTCCTAAAGATAGGTGGGAAGCTAAGAAGACAACTATAGAGAGAAGCCAACAAACTGGAAGTACTATCACTTGATGAGCATTAGGAAAGTTATTAGCTCATGAGATAACCCCTGAAAAGCTTATTAAAAATATAGGAATAAGAAAGAAAGACATGGCTTTGAAAGCCAAAGAGGTATGTTCTGAATCTCCATCAATGTCTTATTAACTAATAACTTCCTCTTCTGATGATGATGAAGATAGTAGTGAAGATGATTATCTTACCTTCATCACTAATCAAGTAAAAAAATTCCTCTCAAACAAAAAGGGTAGAAAGGTAAGAAGCTATAAGAAAGAAGGCACCAAGAGTTAACTTACATGTTGTGGATGCAATAAGAAAGGGCATATAAAATCATATTGTCCTAAGATCAAGAAAAGCAAATTCCCTTTTAGAAACACACCTCCAATAAAAAAAGGAAGTATATAAGGTTGTTTGGCATAACACTAGTGATTTCAAACATGATGAAGAAGAAATAATAAAGAGCTAGCTAACCTCTATCTCATGGCAACTGAGGAGCAGTCAAATGAATCCTTAAATGAACACACATCCAATAGTGACAGTAATAGTGATAGTGACAAAGATGTGTGCTTGAAATCCTAAGTTGAAAAGCAACAGTGGTATCTTGCAATGGATGTTCAAAACACATGATTGGAGAAAGAAAGTTCTTTACACAATCAAAAAAGATTAAACATGTTAGAAATGTGTCTTTTAGAGAAAATGGCAACGCCAAAATTTTTGGCATAGGTCAAGTTGGTAAAGATGATGACTATCCTATCCTTGATAAAGTTCTGCTTGTTAATGGACTCAAGCAAAATTCAATAAGTGTAAGTCAGCTCTGTGACAAATGCCTTAAAGTCATGTTTGAGTCATAGGCATGCTATATATGAAGAATGAGTGACAATAAAATTCAATTCATTGGTAAAAGAGTTCATAATATTTATAAGATTGATTTAAACTTGCTTGTTGACCATAATGCAAATTGCTTTGTTTTAATAATTGATGAAGGTAAAACATGGCATAAAAAGGCTAGGACATACAAGCATGGAACTCCTCAAAAAGCTAAAGAGAAGAAACTTGGTTGAAGGTCTACCAGAGATCAAGTTCGTAAAGGAATGAGTGTGTATAGCATGTTAAAGAGGTAAGCAAATTAAATCCTTATTAAAAGCCACAAACAAGATAAGTTCTTTTTTATCATTACAATTGCTTCACATGGATCTTTTTGGCTTTACTAAGGTAGCCAACTTAGGAAGCATACATTATGCATTTTTCATAATAAATGATTACTCTAGATATACTTATGTATTATTCCTCCCTCACAAGGATTCATGTTTTAATGTTTTTAAAACCTTTGTTAAGAGAATTCAAAACCAAAAGGATTGAAAATCCCTTCCATTAAAAGTGACCATAAAGGTGAGTTTGAAAATGCTAAGTTTCATAGCTTCTGTGCTAAGTATGGTATCTCACATAATTCTCAACTCCTATGGAAAGGAAAAATAGAACTCTTCAAGAAATAACAAGAACCATGTTGAATAAATACAATCTTCCTAAGTACTTTTGGGCTAAAGCTGTAAATAATTCTTACTATGTCTTAAATAGAGTCTTAGCAAGACCTTTGTTAAAGAAAACTCCCTATGTGTTATGGAATAATAAAAAGCCCAAGATTGCATATTTTAGAGTTTTTTATTGCAAGTGCTTTATTCTAAACACTAAAGACAACCTTGGTAAGTTTGACTCCAAATCTGATAAAGCAATTTTCCTTAGACTTTACCACTTGTAAAAGCTATAAAGTATTTAACAAGAGAACACTTATTGTAAAGTAGTCTATGTATGTTGTATTTGATGAATCTGACCCCACTTTTTCAAGAATAGAAAAAGATGTTAATGGTTTTGTAGGTTCCATAAGTGAGCTGAACATTGAAGAAGAAGGAAAGAATATGGATAAACTACAAGACATGATGAATGAAATAAATGAAGATCCACCTCTTTCTACTCTTAGTGAAGAGGAAACTCAACTAGAAAGGGACTGGATTTTTAATAAAGATCATCCAAGAGATCTTATTAAGCCTAACACCATAGATGAGACCATTAGAGATTGTTATGCAAGAAAAACTCAATCAATTCAAAAGAAATAAAGTGTGGACCTTAGTTCCTAAACCTCATAACTATTCTGTTATTAGAAACAAATGGCTATATAAAAATAGACTTGATGAACATGGTGACATTGTTAGGAACAAGGCTCGGTTAGTAGCCAAAAATTATAACTAAGAAGAAGGAATTGACTTTGATGATACTTTTGCACTTGTGGCTAGACTTAAAGCCATTAGAATTCTATATACATTTGCATCTCACATGAATTTCAAGTTATATGAAATGTATGTCAAAAGTACTTTTCTCAATGGGTACATTGATGAGGAAGTTTATGTTGAACAACCTCCTAGTTTTGAAAGCCATTGCTTTCTTAATCATATGTTCAAGCTAGCTAATGCATTATATGGCTTAAAGCAAGCTTTAAGACCATGGTATGAGAAATTGAGTAACTTTCTTATAGAAAAAGGTTGCTCCAAAGGTTTGCTAGACATAACTCTTTTCTCTAAGAAAATAAAAGGGAAAAATGGTTAGTGTAAATATATGTAGAAGATATCATATTTGATGCTTCTAATGTTTGCTTATGAGAAGATTTTTCTAAAGTATCAAAGAGTAAGTTTGAAATGATCATGATGGGAGAACTCCAATTCTTTCTTAGATTATAAATCATACAAGGAAAAAAGGAATCTTTATCAACCAAGCTAAATATATTAACTAATCAAAAGATTTGGCATGGACAACAACAAACCTTGTAAAACTCCTATGAGCACCAACATCAAGCTAAGCATGAATGAAAATGGTAAAAATATGGCCCAAAAGCTTTACGGAGGTATGATTGTATTCTACTCTATCTCATAACCGTTAAACAAGATATTATGTTCAATGTTTACTTATGCGCTACAAATCAATCTAAACCTAAAGAGTCTTACTTGCATGCTATTAAATACATACTTAAGTATCTTATTGTTACCCCCTAGCTTAGGACTTTGGTATCCTAAGAATTATTCTTTTGAGTTAAGTGCATTTTCTGATGCTGATTTTATTAGGTATACATTAGATAAAAAGAACACTTCAGACACATTTCAATTGCTTAGTTAACACATAGTGTTTTAGAGTAGTAAAAATCAAAACTTAGTTGCTTTATCAACTGTTAAGTTGAGTATGTAGCTGTTGACCTATGTTTTGCCCAAATCCTATGAATGAAACAACAACTTCTTAATTACAACATTGTTGTAAAATAAGTTATTATTAAGTGTGATAACACTTGTGCTATATTTGTCTAAAAATATCATTCAACATTCTAGAAGCAAGCATATAGACATTAGACATCACTTTCTTAAGGATCATGCTAACAATGGCAATATTATGTTGGAATTTATTGACACTAACCATCAATTGGCATATATTTTCACTAAACCTCTTTATGATGAAAGAATACAATTCATCAAAAGAGAACTTGGTATGATTGATGGAAATACTTTAGAATACCTACAAACAGGTTCATCTTATTATCCATTAATTTATAATCTTTGGTGCATGTGATGATATTTGATCACCATTGAAGTTTTTAGATTTAATAACTAAATATTTTAATTATGTATGCTATTGATTAAATTATCTAAATATTAGTTGAATTCATTATCATTTCATTGAATTTGATTAATAACTTTCATCATCTAAGCTTTCAAAATGGTTATGACATTGAAAAATCCATTTTAAACTAAGGCTTTATTTGAGAAACATGGCCAATGGTCATTGTGTATCTTACAATGACCATTGGGTCACATGTAAGTTTTTGAATTTGATTATGTTGGTCTCTACGATCATTGCATATCCCTAATGACCATTATCACCATTTGAATGGTCATGGTGAACTAGCCACCATCGTTGGTTGAAGATCTCTTATAAGACCAACATAACCGTCATGTCCAACAACCGTTGAACATTCCCAATTATCATATTTTAAAAAAAATAAAAAGGGAACCTATTGAACTTTCAAATAAACCCCTAAAACCTTAAAAAAAAAAAAAATTCACATTCTGCTATTACCTTTCTCCTTATCTCCCTCTCAATTTTGGCTATAAATTTTTGCATCTTCTTTCCATTAATCACTCATTACACCCAAACTTGATTCCCCAAAGAGATACAAACAACCTGCTAGGAAGAACCCTAAACCTTCTTACATCAACTCAAGCTTTGAAATAAAAATGAATCTTGCTTCTATGATTAGTCATCAAAAGAAGAGAATTACAGAACCTTCAAATTTGGAATCATAGTAAAAGAAGAAAGCTAAAATAGCCCAAAAATCTAAGGGTAAAGGGTAACCACTAAAATAGAGCGTACTCTCAAACCAAGTTCAAAACCTATAATTGATCATCTAACTTATCAATTTCATCTTAAAGATGAAAAAGAAAAACACCTAACTCAAAAATTGCTAAAGAGACACTTAGGTGGTAGAAAATTCTTAGAATGGAATGACTTATAGAGATATAGTTTAGTAGAGCAAGTTAAAGACTTGATGATAGGAATAGGATGGGAACTGTTTTGCCATATAAGGGAACCCTCATTTTTGAAGCTAATTATGGAATTCCTCACTACCTTGAAAGTTTTGGGGAATGATTGTGAAGTTTATACTGAAGCAGCCATAACCAAATTTAGATTATTTGGAAAGAAATACAATATTAGGCTAAATGATTTGGCTAGGTGCTTGGATGCTACCAACACTTGTTTGATAGAACCACCTCCAATCTTCAAAATAAATGTCAATCAATTTTGGAAACCAATCTCTAGCGGAACTACAAACTATAATAGCAAAAATAATAAGGTTTCAAAGATCAAAATCCAAGCCCTAAGGATTGTCCACAGGTTCATCACATGGAACATTAATGGAATAGGCAAATCAAATGGCAATTATGGTGTATGAAGACCAAGCAAAAGGTGAATGCTCCTTAGCTTCTAATGGAAAGAATTGATGACCAAGTGATAACCAAATGCTTTTGTGATGGCTCATAACATCATCAAGATAGCCAAGTTTGCAAAAGTTATACCTAAAACTAAGGTAGAGCTTGAAGACACTAATTTAATGTTAAAGAAGTTATTTGACAATGAACCTACAGGGGAGAAGATGTTATTGAGGATGGGTATTTTATAGAGATAGGATAGTGGGTTGATCAAACTAGTGCTTGAGGAAAGAGGTGTTCCTCAATAAGAAGAAGTTAATAAAGACATTAAATAAGCTATTAGGGTAGGGGTTATAGTAGTAGGAAGAATAGGAACAAGTGAGCCTACTTTATTTGGTCCATTCCTCTCTCATTTTGAGTAGAGGGCTATTGACCAACTGGAAGCACTTATTGATATAGTTAGAAGGGTTGAAGCATCCTTTACTTCTTTCTACCAAAAAGTGCAATAGCTTAAGATTGATTTGAAGGAAATGAATCAGACCCTTAAATGGATTATAAAAGGGTTAACTTTATAATCAGGGAGTCCAAGTGCTCAAGAAAGCAAGAGATTCCACCAGATAAAAGCCAAACGTGTAAGGACACCCCCTATAAGGAATAAGAGGAACCAAAATAACCTAAGGAGCCTCTTATAACAGATGAACCCAAAGAGACAAAATCACCCTTAGAATCTCAAGATCAAACCCATGCCTCTCCTTTCAAATCCACTAGGCCTTACATAAAGATGGTTTTCAACATTTTAGCCAATCTGGGAAATAATATTCATATTGGTCAATTATTATCATACCTTATAATTTGCCACCTTGGATATGTATGAAGGAGGAATACATGTTCAACTCGATTTTGGTACCTCGACTAAACAGCCTAAAATAAATGTTTGACATATTCTTACAGCCTATGATTGCAAAACTAAAACAACTATGAGAATTTGGAGTAGAGACATATGATATTTTAATAAAACAAAATTTTTTGATATGAGCAGACTGTTTATGATATACTACCTGGTTGCATTACATATGGCAAACTTGTGTGTCCATATTGCATGGAACATATTGATGACTTCACACTTTCAAAGGGTCTTAAGCAATCATGGTTTGATAATACTCATAAATTCTTACCAAATTATCATCCATTTAGATGGAACAAATGTGCATTTCTTAAGAATTGGAAAGTTGAAGTTGTGGCTCCACCTATACTGTCAAGAATAGAGATATTAGAGGAAATCAATAGATTATGATTGATGAAGGTCACTGAAGTTTGTTTTAAAAAGGCTAATGCATAAATATCAAAATGGATAAGATGTGGGAAAAAGGAATGAAGTATATTTTGGGATTTACCTTATTAGAGTACCAATTTGATAAGGCACAATTTGGATGTTATGAACATTGAGAAAAATGTGTATGAGAATGTTTTTAATATAGTGATGAACATAGAAGGCAAATCCAATGATAATGCAAAATCTAGAGAAGGCTTAAAGTTATTATGTCACCATCTGGAGTTACATTGAGATAATGCAATCAAAAAATACTCGAAGGTGAAATATACAATAGACAAGCAAAGTAAACTAGCCTTATGTGAATGGTTAAAGAATATTCCATTTCCAAACCAGTATGTATCCAATATAGGTTGATGTGTCTATATGTGAAAACTGAAGTCATTTGGAAACCACTCATTGCAATTACTCTATTATTTTTTATGATATTATGCAACAATTACTTTGTATTGCTTTTCATGATTTGTTGCCTTCACAAGTGTGGAAACTAATCACAGAGTCGAGTATGTTTTTCAAAGAACTCATTGCACCTTAAATTAGGGAGGAAGACATGACACATTTGAAAATTAATAGTCCAATGATGTTATGTAAGTTGGAACAAATATTTCCTCTAAGTTTTTTTCTTCAATGAAACATTTAGTATTACATTTGGCATATGAAGCGAAGTAAGGAGGCCTTGTGTAGTACTGATGGATATATCCTTTTGAGAGGTACATTTATTTTCATTGTATCATATGTAACTTTTAATTTTAATTAAATTATTTTATTTATTTATATATGCTCTTATCTTATGTGTACATTATAGATTTCTTCATCATTTAGAGAATAACATGAAGAGTAAAGCTTAGGTTAAAGGTTCTCCTTGTAATACATATTTATTTGAAAAAAATCTAGTCATTTCATTCTTATTATTTCAAACCACGTGTGTATATAAGGTACAAAAGAGTACCTTAAAATGATGATGGAGGAAACACTAAAACAAGTACTATATATGGGAATTTATTAATATTTACTCATCTAGATAGACCATTTGGGAGACCTAAAAGTAGATGTTGACTAACAAAGTATATCATGCAACTCAAACATATATTCTTCTCAACTGTCATGAAGTACTTAATATGTATATTTATAGTTAAAATTATCATTTTATACATGTGTAAATGGTGATATACTAATATTATAATGTATACATTTTATGAAGTTTATACATTACTGTGTTGAAGCAAAATTTTCCCCACATTTAAACTGATGAGCGGGGCAAATAATTAGTGATAGAATTTTGATATTGGTTTGAATCATATGTAAGTCTACACAAGTTACTAATAGAATAGTAAATTTTAGCAATATGTATTGTATCACTGATGTATCTAATTAGTTTTTCATTGTATATTTAGGCAAATCATCCTACAAATGGAATCAATAATCAATTTATTATTGATCATACCAAGGGACTATTATGAAGGGAGACTATATATCCCATTAACCTTGTTAATGAAATATGGTTCAAAAAGGCATCAATCAATAACATAGTAGGTATTAGTGGTTCCAATTATAGTGAAAATGCTTAAGACTATTACGATCGACTAATCAAGGTCTATAATTGGAGTATCCAACACTTATAATAGAATAAACTATTTTATTTAAATGTGAATTGTTTGATCCAATAGCTAATATAGGAATGAAAGTGCATGAAAATATTAATCTTATCGAAATCAACCATAATTGCATATCTAATAAATATAAACCATTTTATATTGGCGATGTAAGCTTATTAAGTTTATTTGGTTTCTTATCTCAGTTTATGATAGGATAAAATAGATTAGTGGGCAATATGCAAAATAAAAGATAGATCATTTATTGAAATCAAGGATTAACATGCTATTAAGACATTATCACAAGCTCCATTTTATGAGGATTCTGATAATTTGC
Organism: Omphalea diandra; assembly: GCA_949677035.1. Lineage (NCBI taxonomy): Eukaryota > Viridiplantae > Streptophyta > Magnoliopsida > Malpighiales > Euphorbiaceae > Omphalea > Omphalea diandra. The sequence continues at coordinate 17,233 of CATIWR010120207.1, read as the reverse complement.
CAATCATTTATATTACTAAGGACGACCCACTAAGAAGTTTGAATGACTCAAATGAGTCATTCATCAATTCAGATGATGAAAATAAAGATCGTCAATTAGACAATGAAATGAAGCTATAATCAAAATTTGAATCACTAGAACACTTTTATTTCAGAAGATGTTATAGAGTATGATGTATTGGATTTAGCTTAGGAGTTTTTGTAAACCATGCTTGCTTTGATGATTACGAACACATCTAAAAGCTCATTGTTGTTTGAGTTTGTGTGCAAGATCTTGTAAGCGCATCAATTTATTGATCAAAGGTTTAAAAAATAAGTGTTTTTGAAAAAACTCTAAGTATTCAAAGCCAACGGGTGTTGTTGCATTTCAACAGGCATTGTGACTTCGTCAACAGGCATTGAAGATACTCAACAAGCATTGAAGTGACACCCAAATATGAGTTAAGGTTTTTGGACCTTTCAACCATCAACACTGTCATTGCACAATAGGCGTTAGATGTTGAAAACTCATGAGCTTTATAAGCTAACCTTCCCAATGGGCATTGCATTTTTACAATAGGCATTGGACCAAATGACTCAATATGAACAAAACCCTCAAAATCTTAATATGGGCGATGGACTTATACCAACAGGCATTGGAAAAACACATAGATAGAGCTAGAGTTTTTAGACCCTGCAACGAGAGATAATCAAATGTTTAATAGGCATTTAGACACTTTTCAATGAGCATTGAACCAAAGACAACAACCATTGAAACTCTATACAAAATCTTAAAAAATAGATCATCAAGTTCATATCCTCTTGGAAATTTTCATCGAGCATTGTCTATATCCCAATAGGAGTTGAAGTTTAATTCCAATAAGCATTGAGAAGCTCTAACAATCGTTAAAAGATTTAGTGACTAAAAAATTGAGAAAGTTAAAATAGGAGCATACATTTGACGGGCATTTTAATAAAATCAACAACCGTTGAAGTTGTATTTTCACTCAACAACGGGTATGGAGACTATCTAATAAGTGTTGATTGACTACTTTTTGATATGGAGTGACAATATTCTTTCTAACTATTAGTTTTGTGTTTCTATCTATAAAGGGACTCTTCCATTTTAAAATTAAGCAGATAAAAGTTAAAAATGACAAAAAAAAAAAGAGTTTATTCTATTGTGAAAAACCGTCTTTAACAAAAAGGGCGAAACAAGTATGATATAACTTTAAAGGAAGATCAATTGTCAAAGCTTGTAAAAGACTTCTTCAAAAACAAAATTGAAGAACAAGCTTAAGACATCTCTGAAAACTCATCACCAAGTCAAGCATAATTTCTGAGTCTGATCATTATTGTTTGCTACATGAGTATGAGTGTTCTTTCTTATCCTTAAATTGCAAATCATTTAAAGAAAGGTTTTTGGTTTAAAATATCTTTATAGATCTAAATCATTTTTGTGAAATATTTAAGGTAGTACTTATAAAATACATTGGGAAATGGTTTTAGTAGCACTTAAAAGTCTACTTTTAATGACTTAGTAGTCCCTGAAAACTACTGGTGTAAAGGTGATTGATATGACCTAGAGTCTATCTTGATAGTGAAAGTCTCTAGTGGAAGATCAGAGGAGAGGATATAGACAGGGTTGTGTCGAACCTCCATAAATTGATTACATCGATTTCTCTTTATTTTCGCATATATCAGTCGTTGGTTTTAACTTGTAATTGCACTATTCAACCCCCATTCTAGGGCACCAAGGGATAACAATTGGTATTAGAGAATGTCTCTTTATTAAGGCTTAAGTGTTCATATTAAAGATCATGGCAAGTCATGAGGAATCGTAATCAATCCGCAAGCCACCATTCTTCAAAGGAGATGACTACGGGTATTGGAATAATTGTATGGAAATCTTTATAAGCAGTGAAACCATAAATATATGGGACATTATCGAAGAAGGAAGAGAAGTTCCAACTAAATTAGTTGGAGATGTTCTTATTCCCAAGCCAAAAAGTGATTAGACAGTAGAAGAAAATACAGTAAATCTCAATATGCAAAGCTATAAATTTGCACTTCAACAAAGGAAATCCAGGACACTTTACAAACTCAGCTTGAAGGCACCAACGAGGTTCAAAAGAAAAAGGTACAAATACATGCTTATATGTATGAAACTTTTATATACCAGCCTGGTGGGGTCATAACTGAGATGTACAACTAGTTCATTAATATTGTCGGCACTCTTAAAACTTTTAGGAAGTCCGACTTTAATAAAGATATAGTTGCTAAGATACGAAGAACTCTTCCCAAGGATAAGTGAGAAGCTAAAAAAATAGTCATAGAGGAGGCTAACAAAATGGAAGTCTTATATCTGGATAAACTTATGGGATGAAATCACACTTGAAAAGACATTTGAAAGCTCTATAGTGAGAAAGATAGACTTGGCTCTAAAAGCCAAAAAGGTACGCTTTGAATCCTCCTCCTCTTCTTTCTTACTATAATCTTCTTTTAATGATGATGAAAATAGTAGTGAAGATAAATACCTTGCCCTCATAGTAAATAAAGTAAAAGATTTCTTTTTAATAGTAAAAGGGCAATGAGATATAATAAGAAAAGTAGTAAGAGTCAAATCATTTTCTATGGATGTAATGAGAAAGGGCAAATCAAGTCATATTATCCTAAAGTAAAGAAGAATAAAGTTCCTACTAAGAAATACACCTTAAAGAAAGACAAGGTAGTATACAAATCTACTTGGGATGATACAAGTGACTCTGAACCTGATGAAGAGGATACTAAGAAAGAGCTAGCCAACCTGTGTCTTGTAGCAATTAAGGAAAGATCAGATGAGTCCTCAAATGAGCACTCCTCCAACAATGTTACTTACAACAATGGTAAGAATGAGGTAAATCCTCTTGACTCTTATTCTTGGGATGATCTATGTTATATTATCACCAAGCTAACCATGAAAATGAAGACTCTCAAGTCTAATACCTCCACTCATAAGAAAGAGAATAAATCCTTAAAGGATTGTGGTAAAAGTTAAAATACCTTGGCTAAGGAGGTTGAGTCTCCAGCTATTGAGAACTTTAAGCGTAGTGAAAATCTCAACAAATTGACCAAATGAAAGAAGAAACTAGACTCCATCCTTGAACTTCAAAGGAGCCCATCCATAAAACATGGATTAAGATATAATGCTTCTACCTCTACTGCTCTTACTTCCAAGATAGTCTTTGTCAAGGCTAAGGAAGTTAGCATGCTTAAACCTATGAGAATTCCTAAAGTTCCCATAAAGGAAAATGCCAAGACCAATGGCATAAAGGCTAGGTCTCAGTCCACTCACACACAATTGAGACATGCTCTTTTAAAGCCAACTATGCCTACATGTATTACTCTTACAAGCCTAAGGGGCAAAGTCTCTAAAGGCACAAAAATTGGCACACTCATGCATATAGGTTTACACCTTCCATGAGAGCACCTCACATTAGAAACACTCCCATACAATTAGCTCAGAGGAGTTACAAACCTCACAAACACTATGAGCATGTTTTGCCCATACATAGGGCACTAGTGCAATTTAATGGTGAATGCTTCTATTGTGATGTTTATGGCCAAATTTTTTATCATTGCCTTGTTAGAAGGCATGATGAGTACATGGCTAGAACTAACCCCTCAAGACCCAAGAAGATTTGCGTACTTAAGACTTGATCCTCTTTATTTTACAGATGTGCTTGAAATCCCAAGTTGGAAAATAAGAGTGGTATCTAGACAGTGAATGTTCAAAGCACATGATAGGAGAAAGAAAGTTCTTTACGCAACTAGAGAAATTGAATGTCTTGGAAATGTATCGCTTAGAGACAACAAGAAAGCTAAAATCATTGGTATAGGTAAAGTTGGTAAGGATGTTGACTCACCCATTCTTGATAAAGTTTTGTTGGTTGATGGACTTAAACATAATTTATTGAATATAAGTCAGCTTTGTGACAAAGGCTTCAGAGTTCTGTTTGAACCACAAGCCTGTTAAATGTTAATACTGAGTGGCAATAATATCTTGTTCATTGGTTGGAAAATTGATAACATTTGTGATATTGACTTAAATTCTTTTATTAACAATGATGTTAAATGTCTAGTATCTTTAGTGGATGAAGGTAAAACCTAGCATAGAAGGCTATGACATGCAAACATGGAACTCCTTAACAAGCTGAAAAGGAAAAACTTAATTGAAGGATTGCATGAAATCAAGTTTGCAAAGGAATAAGTTTGTAAAGCATATTAAAAAGGAAAATAGGTAAAATCTTCATTCAAAGTCAAGAACATAGTAAGTTCATCTAGACCCTTACAACTGCTTCACATGGAATTGTTTGGATCCACTAGAGTATCTAGCTTGGGAGGCAAGCATTATGCATTTGTCATTATATATGATTACTCTAGATATACTTAGGTGTTGTTCCTTCATCTCAAGGATTCTTGCTTTGATGCCTTTAAGACCTTTATTAAAAGAATTCAAAACCAAAAGAATTTGAAGATCTCTGCTATTAGAAATGACCATGGAGGAGATTTTGAAAATGCAAAATTCCATAGCTTTCGTGTTGAATATGGTATCTCCCGCATCTTCTCCACTCCTAAAACACCACAACAAAATGGTGTAGTAGAAAGGAAGAATATAACTCTTCAAGAAATGCCTAGGACCATGTTAAATGAGTATAATCTTCCTAAATACTTGTGTGTTAAAGTTATAAACACTTCTTATTACGTGTTAAATAGAGCATTAGTCAAACCCTTATTAAAGAAAAGACCGTATGAGTTATGGAACAATTGGAAACCCAATATTGTATATTTTAGAATCTTTGGTTGCAAGTATTTTATTCTAAACACTAAAGATAACCTTAGCAAATTTGACTCCAAATCCGATGAAGGAATTTTCCTTAGATATTCTACTACCATCAAAGGGTATAAAGTCTTTAATAAGAGAATTTTTGCTATTAAGGAGTCTATACTTGTGGTTTTTTTTATAAATCTAATTCCATTTCTTGAAGAAAAGAAGAAGATGTTGATGATATTACAAGTCCCATGAGTGAGCTAAATATTCGAAAAAAAGGAAAAATGTGGATAAGCCACAAAAAATGAGGAGCAAGGAAAATTCAGATAAACCACTTCCTACTCCAAATGAATAGCAAACTTAGCTGGAAAGGGATTAGATCTTCAAGAAAGATCATCCAAGAGATCTTATCATAGGTGATCCATCAAGTCGGGTAACAGCTAATCATCATTTAGAAATGCATGTACTAATATTACTTTTGTTTCCCTTATTGAGCCTAAGACCATAGATAAGGCTACAAAAGATGAGCACTGGATTCTTGCTATGCAAGATGAACTCAATCAGTTTGAAAGGAACAAAGTATGGACCTTAGTTCCTATATCTCAAAGAAATTCCATTTTTGGAACCAAATGGGTCTTTAGGAATAAGCTTGATGAGCATGGAACCATATTTAGAAAAGATTCTCGGTTAGTAGCTAAAGGCTATAACCAAGAAGATAGAATTAACTTTAATGAAACATTTGCCCCTATGGTAAGGCTAGAAGCCATTAGGATTTTACTTGCATTTGCTTATTATATGAATTTTAAATTACATCAAATAGATTTCAAGAGTGTTTTCCTTAATAGCTACATTGATGAAGAAGTGTATGTTGAACAAATCCTTGGTTATGAATGTCATTCCTTTCCTAACCATGTGTTTAAGCTCACCAATGCCTTATATGGCTTGAAGCAAGCTCTAAGATTTTGGTATGAGAGGTTGAGCAACTTTCTTATAAAGAAAGGGTTTTCCAAAAGGTTGGCAGACACAACACTCTTCTCTAAAGCAAAGCATGGATACTTATTGCTTGTGCAAATATATGTAAATGATATTATTTTTTATGTCACTATTGTTTGCTTATTTGAAGATTTCTCCAAAGTAATGAAAAGTGAATTTAAGATGAGTATGATTGGAGAACTCGAGTTCTTTTCTTGGATTGCAAATCACAAGAAAAGGTGGGAATCTTCATCAACCAAGCCAAATACACAAGAGAACTAATCAAAAGATTTGGCATGGAAAACAACAAACCTTGTAAAACTATAATGAACACCAACATCAAACTAAGCACAGACGAACATGGTAAAGTTATGGATCAAAGTTCTATATAGGCATGATTGGTAGTCTTCTATATCTAATGACATTTAGTTCTAATATCATGTTTAATGTGTGCTTATATGTAAGAGATCAGTATAATCCTAAGAAGTCTCACTTGCATACTGTAAACACATGCTCAAATACCTTAATGGTACTCCTAACTTAAGACTTTGGTATCCTAAGAGTTCTGCATTTGATTTAAATGCATTTATATTACTAGGTGTAACTTAGATTAAAAAAAAAAGCACTTTAGGCACATGTCAATTACTAGGTGAATGTTTAGTGTATTAGAGCAACAAAAAATAAAATTTAGTTATTTTGTCTATAGTTGATGTTGAATATATGGCAACAGGTCTTTGTTGTGCTCAAGTCTTATAGATGAAGCAATAACTGCTTGACTATAAGATTATTATAAATCAAGTGGCCATTAAATGTGATAACACTAGTTCGATCAACATATCTAATAATCCCATTCATCATTCTATGAGTAAGCATATAGATATAAGACAACACCTTCTAAGGGTTTGTTGGCCTTAGTGCACCAAAAAGGGGGTTGAATTGGTGGGAGATTAAAAAAATTTAAAGGAAAGGTGAGGAGTTTATAAAATTGAGAAAAGGTAGAAAGAAATAACATAAGGTATTTATAGTGGTTCGGGTGTTAACAAACCCTATATCCACTCCTTAATTCTTCATAATTGAGTATTTCACTCAACTCAAAATGGTGCTTCCAAGCTCACACCAAACTTGTACAATGTGTTTTATGGCTCACACACAACCCTTATAGTTTGTGTTTCAAGGCTCATATAAAACCTTACTCAAGTGTTTTACGCAGGCTCACACTTTAACCTATTATAAGAGTTTTGATAGCTAGGATAACTCTCAACCCAAATGCAATGGTGTTTAATGATTACACTAAACAATAACTTACAATCAAAGAATAAAAAGTTGTGAAGCAAATTAGTAAGAGTTTGGCTATAATAAATGTAATTCTCTTGCATTCATGTCTATTTGGTGGAGTATTTATAGGCAACAACCACCAAAGAGATGTTACTAACAAAATATACCTAAATCTCTAAGGTAAGCTAGGTAGATATTGCATTAAATTCCTGTTAGACTGAAGTGGCGATTGAGACTAACATTTCACAGTTGCAATTTTCTAATTTACACTGGGATGACTGAAATGGCTATAGAGAAGATTGTTTTATGTCTAATGGCTAGTCTACATGTCCTTCTACCATTGATGCTCTAAGAAATATAGTTGTTATGTTTGACCAACCAACCAAAAGTCATGGTTGTAATTGATATTTTTCTTGGATGCGATAGGGACTGCAAATCCCTCAGTTTGGTGAGGTGAAAACACTCTTTTAGGTCATGATTGAAACATATGCTTTACCCTCAAGAATTTTGATATTCCAATAGTTGTCTTAGACACTTGGCATGATGTAGTTGCAGACTTAGTTCCCTCATTTCAATTATGAAATTCGCAGTCACGACTCTGGACGTGAATACCAACTCAAATCTCTCTATATGTCTTTCAAGTTTGCTTTGGCTGGATCCCGGCTGCGATTTGCTCTGCGAATTCTTCTAGCCCAAGTTCATTCATTCTTGTGTCATGGTCATAGTTGTGAATTAGAGGATTCTGACCATAAATTTGGATGACTTACTAAAGCTTAGAGGTTGAGACTTTCATCTAACTTCCCATAAGAAATTAAGACTTCCATCCAACTTCCAATGAGAAACTAACTTAGAAACTATAAAAAAAAAATACTTAGACAAAACATTAATACTTATCAATCTTCATTGTCAACATAAAAAGAGACCTTTGACTTAGGTTTGACCAACCTAGTCCAATAATCTCCTCCTTTTCGATTTTGACAACTTAGATTGATTTTACATAAGGAATATTAATTACATAAGTGTGAAGTTGAGAAGGTTAATGATTTTAAATAAAACTTGTTGATCAAATAAGTTTGTCAAGGATCTATAAATTTGAAATAGAGTGCTCCTATTATTGCTCCCCTCAACTTATATTCCCTTTATGATATATTATATATTTGTGCACATTCCTTTACTACTTCTCTCTCGCCCTTTGGCAAGATCAAAAAGCGGGCAAAGTTTAAACATGAAAGTGAAAGTGCATGGATGTCAAATATATGAACCATAAATTGAGATAGAACAATTTCATATAACTAATGAGTATGTAAAACAAGTGTAGAACAATCACATACAATGAGAAATAATAGTTGCAAAAAAGAAACAACACTCTTATTCATTAACAACTGTGAGATAACAACTTATACATCAGTAAAGAAACAAAATAAACAAAACAAAACATTCAAAAGCTAAGAAAAAACTAGAATATCAGAGAACTATCACCGTCTCTTGAGTAATCAATTGTTTCATTTGCTCCTCTGCCTTGAGCTTCATCACCTGCCTCAACCTCTTGATCATCCTCTTCTTCAGAAGTGTCCTTCCAATCCTCAAAATTTGGGAGGTGGCAAGAAGTAGGACCCACCTTCTCCTGAAGATCCACCAAATCATTATAGAGGTGGGAGAGTAGAAGAAATCTTCTTTTGATCATCCTCATCACTTTGTCTAGCTTTCTATTGAAAAGAGAGAGATTGCAGAGGTTTTGGTTTTGGGCTTTGGTTAGGGAGTTGGAATGGATTGAGCACACTCTTCAATGGCTAGCCTCTTTCTTTTTGAGGCTTAAGAAATTTCTAACTTCTTGGCCCTAAATGCACCCAAAGTGTAAGTGTAAGAATCAAGGTGTATGACCTTGACATTGATCAAGTAAGGCAAGTCTAGAAATTTATAGGATGGCAAGTACTTTTTGGTGAGAAATTTCTCATTTTCCTTATTTAATACATCGACATAACGACAATAGTAGTTACATGAAAGGGTAGAAGAAATTGGCTTTTTGGCTTAGTATATATGTGAATCAATTGATCCACAAGGTACCAGCCGATTTGGATAGGTTTATTCTTGATCTAGTAGAAGAGAAAGGATAGGTCTTTTTCAGAGACCTTCTTATTACATCACCTTTTGCATTGACAAAGTGGGTGATGATGTGATGAAGAAGATAGTAGGGTAGGGTTCAGATATATTTAGCTAGGGAGGTTTTTGGGTCGTGTTTGGTCTCGATAGAAATTTTAGATCAAAAATCTGTGTAAATGATGTTAAATGTGGAGATGATGAATGGAATGTCATCCCCTGCTTGAAGATTGAAGAGATTAGAGAGTTTCTCAAAGATAATAAAAAATGTATCCTCAAAAGCCCTGAATATCAACCCATATTAACCTGCTTGCGATTCTTCTCTATGACTCAAGGTTATCGTGCACATGAATTCCTGCACTATTTCTTCATAATCGGGCTTGTCTTGAAAGGTGAATTCATTCCAGCATAAATTAGAAAGGTTGGCTTGGATTTCATCCTTGATTCCAAATGATTCAAGGAGAAATGTCGAAGGAATTTTGTTTGGTTAGATTATCTTATAAGAATTGACCTTGTAATGATCCTTTTCTTCATTGTTGATTCCTTTCATCATGTGAAGGGTAGCAGGACCTGATGATTGGGCTATTGGTTTCCCTTTTCCTACACTTGAGGCTTTCTTAGGGGCCATTGGAGATAGAGAGGATATGAAAAAGGTTTAAGGAGTAAGAATTAAGAAAGATTAAGTATTCTAGCAATTATGAGTTAGAATACTATTTCAAGGCTTTAAATGGCCAGTAACAGCTGAAAAAATGATTAAAAAATATGCATTTAATGAAGGGGTGCTATCAGTTGGCAGTCAAATTAGTTAATGCTTGGCAATTACTCAAATTTGTGACCACTAATTACAAAATGTCTGAGTAATGAACAAAAATCCTTAAAAGTCAATGAGGTCAATGGTCCAAACATTTAATTTTGAAGGAATTCATGATAGAGATTGAAAATAGCGACCATGAATTGATGGGTGGCAGACGAATTGACAAGTGCCTATAAATCGCAACTATGAAACAATAAGTAGTTACCACAAATTACAAGGCTAGAAATTGAATATGAAAAAAATAAGATTTGACCTTCCAAGTTATGATCCACTCAATATATTGATGCTTAATTTATGAAAATTGGCATAGAGAGGCACAATTGCATAAAGAATTAAGACATCCAAAGAAGTAAACTACATATTCATTACATATACCAAACAATCATTCAAGAACAATATACCACACAAAGAGCATTCTAAAAGATCCAATTTTCACTTTAGGGAGCTTTCATCAAGGATTCCTAACTCTTTCTTAATGAAATTCATCCTTCCTTCATTGAGAGGGTTAGTGAAAATAACCATGAGTTGATGATTAGTGTCTAAAATTCTAACACTACATCACCATTTTGGACATGATTTCTAAGAAAATGATGCCTAATGTCTATATATTTGCTTATAGAGTGTTGGATGGGATTTTTTTAAAAGATTTATTGCACTAGTGTTGTCACATTTTATGGGAATATGATCAACAACATTGTCATAATCCTTTAATTATTATTTCATCCAAAAAACTTTGGTGCAATAAAACCCTTAAGTACATATTCTGCTTCAGCAATGGATAAGGCAATCGAAACTTGCTTCTTACTAAACTAAGACACTAAGCATTCTCTTATGAATTGATATGTTCTAAAAGTACTCTTTCTATCTAGAAGATTACTAGCATAATCTGCATCCAAATAACCTATAAGGCTAAATGATGAATCTCTAGGATAATATAAACCTAAATGTAATGTACCATGCAAATATTTAAAATTCCTTTTAACTGTATTAAAATGTGATTCTTTAGGGCAAGATTGAAATATATCACACAAGCATACACTAAACATGATATCGGATCTAAAAGCAGTAAGATAGAGCACAAAACCAATCATACCTTGATATCTTTTCCCATCAATGGACTTACCCGATTCATCCTTGTTTAGTTTGGTGGTAGCAATCATTGGTGTCTTTGCTACTTTACATCCTTCCATGCCAAATTTCTTAAGTATATCCTTTGTGTACTAGGCTTCCTCGCTGAAAATCCCTTTTTTGATTTGCTTGATGTGTAGGCTAAGGAAAATTTTAAGCTCCCCTATCATGCTCATCTCAAATTTCCTAGTCATACACTTAGCAAATCCTTACAAAGAGATTCGTTAGTAGTAGCAAACATGATATCATCAAGATATATTTTCATAATGAGTGTATCATGATTGTTCCTTTTAATAAACAAGGTTTTGTCAACCTTCCCCTTTTTCAAATCATTTTGTAAAAGAAATGAACTAAGCCTTTCATACTAAGCTCTTAGAGGTTGTTTCAAACTATACAAGGCTCTATTCAATTTGAAAACATGATTTGGAAAGATATGAGATTCAAAACTAGGAGGTTATTCAACATAAACTTCCTCCTTAATGACACCTTTTAAAAAAGCAATTTTAACATCCATTTGTAAAAGTTTGAAGTTCATGTGACATGCATATGCTAAAAAATTCCTAATGGCCTTTAATCTTGCTACGGGAGCATAAATTTCATCATAGTCAATGCCTTCCTTTTAGTTGTATCCCTTTGTAACCAATCAAGACTTATTTCTAGTGATGACCCCTTGCTCATCTAACTTATTCCTAAACACCATTTGCATCCTACAATAAGGTGTTCCTTAGGCCTAGGAATAAGTTCTCATACATTATTTCTCTCAAATTGGTTGAGTTCCTCTTGCATGGCAATTACCTAACTCTTATCATCAAGAGCCTTATCAATAATTTTAGCTCAAATTAAGAACAAATGCAAGATTATTATCTAAAGAATTGAGTTGAGATATAGTACTTACACCCTTAGATGTATCACAATTGATTAGGTCTTGTGGGTGATGCTTGGAGAATCTTCAATCCTTGGGAAGATCTTGATTTAAGGTTTTCGCTTGTTGATGTTGAGGTTCCTTTTCTTCTCTTGATGATTTGCTTTCATCATGGTCTTTATCCATCTCTCTTGAGGTTAACTATAATTCCAATTTCTCAAAATCACCTATAAGATTATCAACAATAGAATCTTTCCTAAGATCAACTTTACTAAATTAATCAAACACAATATTCATAAACTCTTCGATAGCCGTGAAACTTTTATTTAAAACTCCATATGCTTAGCTAGAGGTGGAATGTCCTAGGAAATTATCTTCATTTGTTTTTGAATCAAAATTTCTAAGATTATCCTTGGTATATAACACTTACATCCAAACACACTTAGTTATGACAACTTAGGCGTTTTACCATTCCATAGCTCATAAGAAGCTTTTATTAAGAATGAGTTTTTTTAAAACACGATTTGCAATGTAACATGAAGTATTGATAGTTTAAGCCTAAAAGTAATTAGGTAATGAATACTCATTGAGCATAGTTTTAGCCATCTGTACTAGTGTTCTATTTTTCCTTTATACAATACCATTTTGTTATGGTGTTCTAAGAGTTAAAAAAATTATGAAAAATCCCATTCTCTAACCAATAAACTTTAAAAGATTCATTTTAGAACTCTTTTCCCTGGTCACTTCTTATAAAAGAAATGAAGTAACTCTTTTCATTTTGAACTCTTTTTACAAAACTTTTAAAAGCATTAAAGGTGTCATGCTTATGAGCTAGAAAGGATACCCAAGTAAACCTAGAGTAATCAACTAGAACAAGTGCAAAATATTTTCCACCTAAATTAGCACTCCCAATAGGTCTTATCAAGTCCATATGCATAAGTTGAAGAGGTCTAGATGTTCTTACAACATTTTTTGCTATGTAAGAGGATTGATGTTGCTTCCCCATTTAGAATTGTCCATATGTCTTATCTTTAAAGAACTTTAGCTTGGGAAATCCTTTCACTAGCTTTCCTTTTGATAAGCTTTGTAGGAGCTCTATGCTAGCATGTCCAAGTCTTCTATGCCAAAGCTAAGCTTTATTGATAAGTAACATAAGATAATTGAAAATTTAGTTAGCCAAATTATCTAAGTCAATTAAGTGGGTATTCCCCTTCCTTTCACCCTTGAAGACTACCCTTTTATCCACTAAAATGGTAACTCAACATTTTCTAGGGTCAAAGGTGACTTTACTACCCTTGTCACATAATTAACTTGCACTAAGCAAATTATGTTGTAAATTGTCTACAAGTAAAACATCATCAATGAGAAAACAACCATTCTTAATAATAGTGCCAATGCCAATTACCATACCTTTGGCATTATTTCTAAAAGTGTCATTGCTACCTTTCTTCTCTTTTAAGGCCATGAATAGCATTTTGTTATCTGTCATGTGCTTTGAGTATCCACTATCCACATGCCAATCATTTGCTTCATTGGTGGCTGCCAAATAATCCTACACAACATAAATAAATCATTTTCATTTTCGTACCCAAGCATACTTGGGTCTTAGGGGGTTAGGCCTAGAAGGATCCTCCAATTTGAGTTGAGTCATCCTAATGTAACAATGAATGTTAATGTGATCAAACTTCATGCAATAGTGACATTGGACTTTAGACTAATGAGTTTTCCTCTTATACATGACTTTAGTATGAGTGGGGGTATTTTTCATGCCTTGATGATGTGAATATGAGCATGAGCATGAATGGATTACTGTAGAAGTGAATTTTTTATGTGTGTTGGGGTGAACATGCTTCTTGGTATAAATATATACATGATTATCCTTCTTAGGGATAGGTTTTGAGCCTTGATGTGCCTTCCCTTTACCCTTGGGTAATGGTGGCTTAGTGATTTGAGCACTTTTCCTACCAACTACCTTAATATTAGATGTTTGAGGTGTTGAGGCTCTAATGAATGTTGTGAGTGAAGTTGTAGATGATGAAGCTCCATTGAAGCCTAAACCATGTCTAACTAAATGAGGTCTTTAAGATATAATAAGCGTATCAAAAGCTTCCATTCCTTTGTGAAACTTAGATATGGAATTTTTAAGCTCTATAACTTCACCTTTTAAAGAATCATTCTCATTTCTCAAGGAGTTTAAAGAAGAAGATGATTTAGAGATACACTCAATAGATTTCTTGAGTTCATCATTAGAAGTCCTCAATTAACTTACAAGATTGTTCAAGGATTTAAATTCATCCTCTAGTTTGGAGCATTTTTTCTTGCAAGATTTCATTTGTGACTTGTGTTTGTCACATTTCAAAGTGAAAGCATCTAAAAGTTCATCATTTACATCCTCTAACTCATCGTATTTTTCATAAGAATGCAGTAAAAAGCTTACCTCATTTGAAGAATCATCTTGTGCCATGAAGCACAAGTTTGTAACTTATTCTTTTTCATTCTCTTCACTTGAGCTATAATCCCAAGTTGCTTTAAAGCTCTTCCTCTTCTCCTTGTCTCCTTTATTTTTCTTCTTTAGTTTGGGGCAGTCATAGTTAACGTGGCCTTGTTTGCCATATTCATAACATGTAATTTCTCCCAATCTTTCCTTAAGGTTCAGAGTTGCTTTCTTGATGTTTCTTCTCTCTTTTCTTCTCCTTATCAGTTCCTTTGTTCTTCTTGAAAGCATGGTTAACTCCTCATCCTCCACTTTATCGTTATCTTCCCTACTAAAAACAACCTCTGGTTCATTTTCTTTTGATGAAGATTTGAGAGCTAAGGTCATTTTTTCTGGTTTTTCTCGTTGCCCTATCATCTTCTTCGTTTCTTCATCCTTCTTCAAGGCTAACTCATAAGTTAAAAGCTTGCCTATGAGAACATTAGTTTGCACCTTCCCAATCTTAGGGTTTGACTCTTAGATGCTGCAAACCCTAGCACCAAACCTCTCAAGAGGTAAAGATTTAAGAATTTTTTAGTTTACCTCATGATTGGTAAGAATCCTTCCAAATGTCTTCATGTTAGCGACAATCAAAAGGAGTCTATTCATCATATTTGTGATACTTTTATTCTCCTTCATCATAAATAGCTCTCATTCGGTCACATATATTTCTAGTTTATTGGACTTCACCAAAGTAGTGCCTTCATGGTAGTTTTCCAAAGCCTTCCATATCCTATGAGCTGTGAGACAATGTTGGAGCCTTCCTATTTCTTTTCTTAATAGAAAACTAAAAAGGATTGTCATAGCTCTCATGTTCCTTCCATTAGATCTCCTATGAGATTCAACCCATTCTTATATTGGGATCAATTCTTCACTTCCATCCACCATTTCAGTAGGTGGCTTCCACTATTTAGATATGATGTCCAAAAGATCTACCATATTATTGTCTAAGTAAATTTTCATCTTATAGTTCCAATGAGTATAGTCGAATCCATCAAAATATGGCTTGAGATGGGTGTGGATTCCTTATTGTGCCATGATCTTTTCTCACGCAGATAAGCCTTGAAATGAGACGAAGCTATTGTTAGACTAGGATGGCTAATCCTAAGTCTAAAACCTCTTTTGATCTTGACAAAGGAGATTGGTCATCACTAATATTTCAAATAAGTGTTGATTTTGCAAAAATAGATAAATCTTTCAAGAAGAGATAAAAGGAGTTGTTAAATTCCAAAGTAACATGTAAATCACGACTGCAATCCATAATTTGCCACTACGACTTATGTTAAAACATGCTGAAAATCAGGCAGGCGAAATCGCAGATCCATTCTCGGTCGTGACCCATGAAAAAGAAGGAGCCTAATTATGACAGATGAATTCGCGATCTGTGTCGCATTGGCGTCGCGACTGAGAAGTTCAAAAAGCTTCAAAGGGAAGGAAGTCCATAATTAGAGCTTGACAAGTGTCCTATGAAGCCTTTAAAAGTCAAAAATTGTGAAGGCTACATGTTGGTAATGACCGCGATTTAAGAAGTGAAAATTGCAAGATTTGACAAGTTGTTTCGCGGTCACAGTCACGGTTTGTACCAGTGAATTCATAATTGCTATTTTTGTTGGCTGAAGAAATACAACGGTTATATTTTCCTAAAGAAACAATGGGATGCTGACACATGGACTAGTCGTTAGACACAAATGGGATTTTCTGCTGCAACTTTTGGCTCCCGTAATGAAATTTAGAAATCACAACCGCGATTTCATTCTGACAATCAATTAATGCAGAATATGCCTAGCATGTCTTAAGGATTTGGTGAGTTATGATCTGCAACGGCTCTTCAGTGAATTTTGGATATAAATACACCACCAAACAACCATTAATAAGGTTGCGAAGAAATTTATTACAAGTGATTAAAGATCTCAATATTTGCTACTCATTTTCTTCAATTTCCTTTATAAAATTATAAGTGTTAGATGTAAGCATTAAACACCAATTTGTAAAGGTTGTAGTGTTAGCCTGTTAAAACACTATAGAGAGGTTGTTGTATGAGCCTGAAAAACACAAGTGTAAAGGTTATTGTGTAACAACCATATTCATTTACATAACTCATATCATTCATGTCCAAAATACATATGCATAAAGGTTTTATCCATCCTACACACACAATCAAACATTTATTTGATGTACATATATGTATATGACACAAGGAGAGAGACAGTTTGGATTCAGCCAACGATCTGTGTCCATATGTCTCAATGTAAAACTGAAAGCACCACAGTGTCCAATTCCTATTCTTCAGTATCTGAAAAAATTTTGCGATTTGGTGAGTCACAACTCAGTGAATAAAAATAATAACCAAATTATCATGGCATAATCCATAATTAAATATCATCAAGATACATTGCAAGTATAACAATTAACTATGCAAGTGCAAATGTAATAGCTTTATTTTTGTCGTGACAGAGAAAGGCAAACATTGCTCCTGAGATATTCATGTGATTCATGTAACATATGATTTGGGACCTATTGGTCTATCTTCCTGTAATTCATTTGACATATGATTTGGGACCTATTGGTCCATCTTCCTATAATTCTTTTGACATATGATTTGGGACCTGTTGGTCCATCTTCCTGTGATTTGCAAGTGTTTGACAAGTCAGTCACAACACCTTTTTAGTTCCATATGCAAGTACTTATTCACAAATGATATATCAAGTAATCGTTAAGAGCATTTGATTCTCACTTGGCCTGTATTCCCATGTAACATGTAACAATTCAATCATATATACATGTAATAGAACATAATCATATTATACCCATGTAACATGTAACA
>CATIWR010120147.1:0-10814 GCA_949677035.1 Omphalea diandra | reverse complement strand
GTAAATGTTTGATTGTGTGTAGGATGGATAAAACCTATATGCATATGTATTTTGAACATGAATGATATGAGTTATGTAAATGAAAATGGTCGTTACATTTATTGGTATCAGAGCTAAAATGAATTGGTCGTTACATTTATTGGTATCAAAGCTAAAATGAATTGGTCATTACAAATATCCATCTGGAAAAAGGCTTTCTCAAGTTCATTTATGCCATATCCTAATGACTTTTTGTCTTTAATAGACTCATGCTCACTCTTTCTAACAATTTCCCCAACAACTTCCTCTTCCTTCATAAAGAAATCATATAGCAATCCACAAAGATCCTTTACTTCCACTTTTGACCCTTCACTACAGTAGCCAATCCTTTCCTCATAGTCTGCATTGGAATTACTGAAAACTTTGATATATTAGTAGAATTCTTCCCTGACATTTAACCGAGCAAAAAGTTCATGTTCTTCATAATACTCATCATCTTTGAATCAACCCATTTGTTCGTGACTCTAGCCACCTAGAACCCTCTAACGTGTGGAATAGTCAGGCTCAATGCTGACATAATCTCCTTAACCTTTATACATATTATCATAATCTCACCTTTATAAGGAATCTTAACTTTCTAATGAATAATAGAAAGTACACCACCCTGGGGATGATACCATGACCTTTCTAACAAAAGTAAGAATAGGAATGTCCTAGATTGTAAACTTTATTATTGCCTTTACGAAGTGCACTACCTTTTCACCTCGACCCTAATAAATAAAGCTAGATTATGATCCCTTCCTTTTAGTGATAAGTCCTCATATAAAAGGTGATTTTTCCTTTATGGGTGACCAAAGCAATAATGTCTTTCAAAGTGGCTTCACTAGAAATGATTAGCTTGGACAAGGCTTCAACCATTTATTTCTTATGCTCCTAAAAAGTAAAGAGCAATTCCTACACACTGATTTGGGTGGGCATCTTCATTAGTTGTTTACAATAAAGTTGTCATCCTCCTTTTCTTTCACAATGAGTTCATTCAACTTCTTCTTAACCCTTGATTCCTTTGGAGCCTCCCTATGAGTGTAATATTTCTTGCTTCAAGTTATGTAGTTCACTTACCCCTTTCATTTCTTAATCACCTTCCTCCTGCAACTTGATCATCCTTTTCACTCTTGCCTCTTTTGTTTCCTCATCTGAACTTTCTCATGGGTTGATAGTGTGAACCATCATAGAAATAACTTTTGGTACTTCTTTAAAGCTAGCCATAACAACCTCTTTAAGCACCCTAAAATCTATCATAAATGTCCCTTGATTAAAAGGAGGAACAATATGACAGCTTGGGAGAGGGTTTTCTCTTATACTCGATCTCCCTAAGTTTGGTGGCATAATCATCTTATTGTCAATAAGGTATTGAATCTCATGTCTCAACCTATAACCGTCATTATTACTGTGTCATATTCCTTAACGGAAGATATAATAAGCATTAGTGTCATATCCTTTAGGTAGTGCATTGAAAGATAGTCTTAGTGTTTAAAGGCTTCAATGCTCCCTTCTTCTCTAATCTCTCAAATGCCTTGGTGAGGGGCATGCCCAAATCTATAAATTGTCTTGGGGTCTTAACCGTAATTACATCGATGGCCCCTTTCAGCTTAAGGTTGTGACAGAGAACACCTTCTTCCTCTATATTACCTCCTTAACACAAATTCCAACTCTTCAGCCTGCAAATCAACCTCTCTAAGGTTTCATAAGGCCTTTATCTCTTCTTTTGGAAATTTTTCTTACATTCTGAGGATGTATTCAATGATTTTCATCATCGGGCTTTGCATCCAGAGGTATATAATCTTATGCTTACAATAAGGTTGTCATGCATTTCATCCATATACATCACATGATCATCCATGATCCTATGGGATGATTATCAAGACCCAATTTATATTATAGATTAAGCAAGCAGCTTCGCCATAAAAATACATAAGTTAGTAAGTAAAAGAAATATGAGCTAAGAAAAATAAATAAGTATAATTCACATCACCATATCTTCCATGCAAAGGTGCATAGGCATGTTTCTAAGTCCACAATGTGTAACATCCCTATCCCTATTCATTGGCATTATCACATGAATATATGCATTGCCCAAATGATATGAAATCACATATGAACATATGCATTGTATCAAATGATATGAAATCTCACATGAACATATGCACAGGATAAATAATCATTTAGACATGTGAATTGTAAAAACACAACAATGAAAATGGCACCGTTGCATTTGGGATGCTTGAACATATATGCAGTGTTTGCATAGTTATATGACAAATTATTTCATGTTGTGTGCATGTTATAGTTTCATAAATAATGGTGTTTTAGAGCTTAATTAAAAGTATAAGGAGCATCTAGGAATTAGAAGATGGATGGAAGTGCTTAAGGAGTGAAGAAAAGGGACTAAAAGAGGAAAAGTGACCTTCCAACCAATGGAAATGAAACACCATGATTTTATATTATTATAATAAGTTTATATCTGCTAATTAGGTCAGAATTGAGCGGTAAAACGTGGGTTATACCAGAAACAAAGAGAGAGAAATGAAGAAAGGAAGAAGAAGAATGAGAGGAAGAAGTGTGGGTTGCCTAAGGTTTTCCAATTCTGGGACAATAGGTAAGTAATTTATCTTCTTCTCAACTGAAATTAACCTCTCATGACATGTTAAACATGCATGGTTAGTGAGAATTATGGAGTAATTGAGGTAAAGCTCTTGGATGAAAGTTGTAATCCAAGAGAATAAGAGCTGATTCTGTTGATTTTGTTGTTAGAGCATAATTTTGCACCCATGATTTCATAACCCTATAAGAAGAATTGGGGAAAGTGAAAAACATGAAAGTTGTATCCTTATGTCTCATATAAATGCATATGAAACAGTTTTACTTGATTCTGTGTGTGTGAAGAGATATGACTCCTTCATCAAGACTAGTTCAAAAACGAACTGAGATTATCTCAATCTTCTATTTTGTTATATTTTGATGACTTTATATTCTGATTTTGATAGAGTGCAAAAAATTAAACTTGTAGGGTTATATTCCCTCTAAGTACATGTTAAGCAGTTTTGTTTAATTTTCTGTGTGGAAAGAGATATGGCTCATTGATTGGGACTAACTCTGTACCCGGATGACACACCACCTTTCTTTTAATTCGGTTTTCTAAGAATTTGATGACCATAGACTTAGAATTTGATGATGGTCCAAACTTGAAAGTTGTATATTTATTTCTGATCTACATACCTGTGAAATATTATTTCCAAATTCAGTATGGTTGCTGAGATATTGTCCCTTTATCATGACTGGTTGTCAACATGTTATGAACCTACTTGGCCTGAGATTAGTCCTTTGTTTTGGTGACCTTATAGACTGAACTGGATAATGAGTAAAACATAAAAAATGTTCATTTATATGTTTTCTAACTAATGGTAGAATATTATTGTAATTGGACTAGTACAATTTGAGATATGCCCAAGAATGTAAGACCTACTCAGACTGAGATGACATTGCAATAGGGCAGAACTTAAAAAATTCACCACATTTTATGTGTATTTGATATTAGAGTCTGAAATTCTAATATGTTGTCCCATTATATGTCTAGTTTGTTTGAAAAAAAGAATCAAGCCATTTGGATAAGTATATCGGGAGTTATTACTGTGACCATGTAGCGAGCTCAGGCTGCCATATAAAGAATATATGCATAAACATAGGTCCACTTGCATGGATCATGCACCAAACATTCATAATCATTTTGGCATACTTGTAACCATGTATGTATCAAATTCTAGGGTCTCAAAACTTTAAGGAAGCCATAGAGAGAGAACCAAACCTACCGTAAAGGTCGATAACATTGAAAGGTGAGTAAAAACCATAATTGGATTCAAAGGGTGTATGTGATAATTATATGATATGATTATACTCTATTACATGTATATATGATTGAATTGTTACATGTTACATTGAAATAATATGATTATGTTCTATTACATGTATATATGATTGAATTGTTACATATTACATAGGAATACAGGCTAAGTGAGAATTAAATGCTCTTAACGATTACTTGGCATATCATTTGTGAATAAGCACTTGCATATGGAACTAAAAGGGACGTTGTAACCGACTTGTCAAACACTTGCAAATTACAGGAAGGTGGACCAATAGGTCCCAAATCATATGTTACATGAATCACATGAATATCTCAAGAGCAATGTTTGTCTTGCTCGGTCACGACAAAAACAAAGTTATTGCATTTACACTTACATAGTCAATTGTTATACTTGCAATGTATCTTGATGATATTTGAGTATGGATTATGTCATGAGGATTTGATTATTGTTTTTATTCACCGAGTCATGACTCACCAAATCACAATTATTTTTCAGATACTGAAGCATAGACTTTGGACACTTTGGTACATAAAGTTTTGCATAAAGACACATGGAACATAGGTCGTCAGCTGAATTCCAACTTTCTCTCTCCTTGGATCATTTACATACATTTGTTAGGAACTAGTTATGATCACTGGTCCTGACATTAGTTAACACATGTGTACATTAAATACATATGGGATTATATATGTATGTTGTATAAACTTTAATGTGTATGCATTTCTGAATGTGAAATGCCATGATTTGCAACTGAAGATGATAGTTACAGTTGGTGGTATTATAGGGTTCAAGCACACGCGGGGCAGATGTGCAAATTCTGATGTGTATGACATCGCGGAGCTGACGGGCAAATCCCGGATGTTGAGTGATCTGATAGGTACCAGCTATAGCCACGTTGTGACGTTACAATTTGTGGTATCAAAGCTTATTTACAAATGAGAACAATGGGTATCACAGTTATTGGTTTGACAAATGAATTTAGATGCTACAGTTTTGGTATCAGAGAGGGCTCAAGCATACGCGTGGTAGACGTGCAAATCCCAATGTGTTTGAAATCGCAGGGCCGACGGGCAAATCCCGGATGTTGAGTGCTCTGATAGGTCCCGATTGTAGCATTACAGATTGTGGACATGAATAGTATGAGTTTTGTAAATGAACACGGTTATCACAGTTTTGTGGTATTAGAGCAAATATGAATATGATCGTTACAATTAGTCCATCCTAGAAGAAATAGAAACAAAGAAGAAAAAATCCATTGAATTAAGTAAAAAAAATTTTCAAAAGAAAAGTCTTGCTAACAAAAATAATGAAAACCCTAAGAGAAGATTGTTCTCATCTTCACAAAATCTTCTTTTTATTTGTAGATGAAGATTCACTGTTCTCTTCTCAAAATCTACTATTTTTCCACTCAAGAATCTATATCCAAATAGGTCAAATTTCCTTAAAAAGGAACTTGCAATCTGCATTTTAAAAACTGGATCTGACGCCTTGCATGATTCGATAGATAGGCTATGCAACAGCCCATACACTCAACTTCTTACGCGATTCTACTATGTTGAATGGTCAATTTTGTATCATTGCTTGATCCAATGCATGGGTCAAGTATTAGCCCATGCAACAGTATTGAAAACTGTAACTTAACTCTTTTTTAGGATATTTCTGTACAAATATAAAAAAAACATAAATTAACTTATTTCAGAATACACCATAAAAACTCGAAAAATTTCTAATTTCTAATATAAAATTATATACTAAAAGAATCCCTATCAAACTTATCTAAACTTAGAGTTTTTTTTTGTCTTTTAAGTAAAGAAAAGAAATAATAAGAGAACTTCTTAAATCATAATTGCAAACCCTTGACTTAGAAACCTTTATAATAAACGAACACAATCAAACTCATAAGAAAATTGATGACATTAAAGTTCACTCTCAAAAATTTTTACACGTAATTCCAAGCATAAATCAATCAAGAAATATGCAAAGATCACAATACACCTTTTTCACTTTTTATGCAACTTAAAAACAAACATAATGCAAGCTAACATTGTCAAATCTCTTCGTAAAATAATGTTTTGCATAATGCCATAAGCAAGAACACACAATCAATCTCCACTAATATAATTACACCTTTAATCAAGGATTAAAAGATCTTCATTGGCTTGTAATATGGCTAGAGGCTAATGGCTTGCCAAAAAAAAAAAGACACAAGGTACAAGCAAAAAAATTTTAAGAATTAAAATTAATCAAATAACACTGAAATTGTTGTTTATGTTCTTAAATTTTCATGACTCATCAAACATTTTCTTGTTATTTTCTCAAGCTACAATCACTCAAATTATCCAAATTCATCATAAACCTTAAGAGTAAATTGTATACATATTGCATGTCACATAAGAATTGTGAGGCCTAAACAATTTAACCATTAGAGCTCAAAAGATTTTACAATTCTTAACATTTTCCTTTTTTTTCCTTTTTCTATTTTTGTTAACTCTTTTTTTCTATTTTTCATTTTTTTCCCTGTTTTTTCTCTTTTCTTAAAAAAAGAAACTCACCCAAATAATCAATAAATTGCAAAGATGCAAGTATTACATGTCTCAACTATTACCTTCTAAATATGCAAATACTTGCAAATATATTCAAACATATAATCAAGAAGAAAATTTCAACTTTTTCAACATATATAATGGAAATTCACGTACCACTCAATAATTCCAATCCTAAAATTCTCTTGAATGGTAGGCCATGATGATGGTTATGTGGTAATAAGATTAAAGGCACAAAAAAAAAAAAAAAAGCTTATATACACTCTTAAAGTGTATTTCAAGGATTAAAAAGGGTGTAAAGAATACAAATAATAAGGCATGAAGGGGCTAAATGGGTTAACACAAAAATTGTCTAAATTATTTCCTTGATCAAGTGTGAATTAATATTTTACTTCAAAAGATTATATCTCTTGTTCTAGAATTAGTGAAAGAGTTTTTAACAAACTAGCATACATATGCTGAAATCTAAATAAGCAATCAATTCCTAGATGTAATGATTCAAGCAAGTTTCTCAATCAGCCTAAGAAGAAATTACCTACATCATTTATCAAGTTTATTCAAATGTCCAAATTTTCTAATAAAATTGATTATGCATAGTTTCATTACAAGCATTCCAAAATCCAAAAATTCACAAATTATGAAGTAATAGCTCTCATGTTAATTCATCTTAACTCTTAGATCAAATAACCTACCCAAAAAATAAATAATTCATTGAAATTCTTAAATTGACAAATCTAAACTTCCTTTTCACAATTTAAATAAATGTCAAAAAAATTTTGAAAGAATAAATACAATTTCAATATTCACAAAAGAATAACAAATTTAAATAATTAACTCAAATCCCTTGTCAAACTTAAATTAAACATTGTCCTTAATGTTTGAAAGGAAAACAAAATTGCAAGGACAAAAAGAAAGAAAATTACTCTCCTTTCATGCGAGACTTTTGACCTGTTTGATGCGATATTTTCATAAATGAGTGAATTCATAACCATCAACTATTGCACATTAGTTTTTTCTAAAATTAATCCACAACATTTATGTTATACACATGCAGTCCAAAAATTTCTAAACATCTGCATATCAATCTCAGTCTACAAATATCAATCTCAGTCTACAAGTTTCTCAACAAACTCAAAAAAAATTTTCAAATTCACCAAAATCGAATTTTATTTCTACAATTTCTAGATTCATACATAATTCCAATTAAGCACACATATTTCAAATCACCAACTTGTGTTGTCTTGCAATTATTTAGTAACAAAATAAAAAAACACAATTAAAACCTGTCAACAAATTGGTGGCATCAAGTCAAAATAAAATGCAAATCAATTTTGCACAATTAAGAGGAACCATAACTTAGAAGCCACAACTGTCAAGTTTTTGCAATTACCTTTACCTGTAAACAAACTCATAAAAACATATTCTCATTCTTGAAAAACAAAATTGAAAATCAAAAGCCAAAAACGCAAAGTTCCTAATAACTACAGTTGCTATTTTTTTCTAAAAAAAATTATGTATCTGTAATTCAATAAGCACAAGTTCCACAAATAAAATATTTTTTTCTCACTATTTCATCCACCAAAAAAATAAAAAATAAAAAAAATGCTAAACAGATTAACTCAGTAGACACAATTCACAATAAAAAATTTAAATAATTGATATAAAAATATATACTTCAATAAATAAAATATAAGATTACCCAAACACCCAAATATTCAAACATTAAAAAAATTGAAGTAGATTAGTAATTCAAATCCTATAACAATTAAACATAAAATACCCCAAAATAAAATTACTAAAAGTGTCAAATTTAAATCTGTAACAAATTGGAAAACAAAATACCAAAATAATAGTACCAAAAAAAGAAAAGGAAAAAAATAGAAGAAACAAAAATTAAATTGAAAAAATAAAAAAAATTAAAATATTAGTTTGTTGGTGGATGTTGTTGTTGGAAGAATCTCATATGTACAAAAAAAACTTGTTGCAGCTTGTTGTCAATCCGATTTAAACTCTCCATTATATAATAACTTCATTTTTTTTTTCAAAAAGAAGCTAGCTAAAAAAAACTGATTTGATTTCTTTTCGCAACTTTTTGGTAATGGACATGATGAAATTTGAGTGGTTTTTGGAGTAAAGAGAAAGTGAGTAGGTTAGGAAGAGGTGGTTGGGTTGGGAGAAGGAGGGTACAAATCACTTGTTGTGTATGTCACCCTTGCAAGTGCACAAATCGCTTCAAGTAATACAATGATAAGTAGAGATTATTCCTTGGAAGATTGTTTCACAAGTACCAAAAAACTAAATTTTCCTTTTATCTAACGATTGAATAATGAAAGGATAATAAATGAAAAATAAAATTAATTAAAAGAAACTCTTATGACAATGATTTCTAGGTAATTTAAGTACACCACAATACCATTTCATAAATATATCAAGGCTTTGTTCCAATTATGAATGGGTTGTGCTTGAAGATAGATTTTTCTAAATTACCCAATAATCTCTCTCGAACAAAATTAAGTCTATTATTATTGAAATTATGCATACTCTCTTGATCACAAAATTCAATAACAATACAATAACTTTCATGAATAATCCTTAAATATCTCTAGAAGTCAAGTTTACTCTCGTGGTCTCAAATCTCCTAGTTTAATATATTAGGACTAACCCTAAATTTTCACTCTCGCTCCAACATCTAAAATCTCAAATATTGCACATATGTGATCATTCATATATATAAGATTAATTAAGCTCGAACATATTAAATTAAGACACCTAATATAATTAAAGTAAAAATCAATTCATAGATTCAAGAAATAAATATTGGGCTTTCACCTTGATCCTTGGAATTGAAAAATTAGTTCATCGTACAGGAAAAAGAAACAAAGAAGAGAAAATCCATTAAATTGAGTAGAAGAATTTTTCAAAAGAAGAGTCTTGCTAACAAAAACAAGGAAAACCCTAAGAGAAGATTTTTCCATCTTCACAAAATCTTCTTTTTATTTGTTGTAGATGTAGATCTACTTTTCTATCCTCAAAATCACTTAGGAATCTCTATCCAAATAGGTCAAATCTCTTTAAAAAATAGCTTATAATCTGTGTTTTAAAAACTGGATCTGACACCTTGTATGGCTAGATGCATGGGCCATGCAACTGCCTAAACACTTAACTTCTTACATGATTATGCTTTGTTGTCTAGTTAACTCTGTATCCTTGCATGGTCCAATGCATGGACCATAAAGTAACCTATGCAACATCGCTGAAAACTAGAATTTAACTCTTTTCTAAGATATTCTTGTGTAAATATAAAAGAGATATAAATTAACTTATTCCAAAATAAAAATACCATAAAACTAGAAAATTTCTACTACCTAATCTAAAAATATATACTAAAAGAATTCATATCATTTTTGTGTAGATAAAGAAGGAAGGAGTAGGGGAGGGGTTCTTGCCTTTTTATGGAATGAGTATATTTCTGTTTCTTTGTTAAGTTTCTCCCATTTTCATATTGATGTTTGCATTATGGGTGAGGAATCTCTGTCATGGAGGTGTACAAGGCGTTACGGTCAGCTTGATCGTAGCGGACATCAATTGTCTTAGGATTTACTTCGTGAGCTAAAAGGGAACTTTAATCAACCTTGGTGCCTTATTAGAGATTCTAATGATCTTCTTAGTCAAAAAGATAAACATGGTTCTACACTCCATCTTGAGTGGTTGTTGCTTGATTTAGAGAGGTTGTAGTAGCTTTTGGTTTGATTAACCTTCCATTGGAAGGGTATAATTTTACTTGGAAAAAAGGAGGGTATGAATGCTTTTATTGAGGAGAGGCTTGATGGATATCTGGTTACTTTGGACTGGTTAGAGTTGTCTCTTGTTGCTTTGCTGGTTTGTGTTGTCCCTAGGCACCAAGAAGGGGGGTTGAATTGGTGAATAAAAATTCTAAAACAAAGATAAAAAGAAGAAGATAGAACAATGGAGACACAAAGATTTTATAGTGGTTCGGGCAAAACTGACCCTACGTCCACTCCCCAATCACTCAATTGGGTATTTTACTATATCAATGGTGTTTTCAAGCTCACACCCAACTTATACAACTTGTGTTTTGATGGCTAACACACAACCTTACAACAAAGTGTTTTCTAGGCTAACACAAAACCTCACTCAAGTGTTTCAATAGGATTACACTTAAACCATTCTAAAAGTGTTTTTACAGGCTAACACAAAACCTTACAATTTGGTGTTTAATGCTCACACCTAACACTTGTAAAGAAGATGAAGAAAATGAGTAGCAAAGATTGAGAGCTTTTATCACTTGTAATAAATTCCTTAGCAACCTTCTTCATGGTTGTTTGGTGGAGTATTTATAGCCAAACTT